>VYZP01020445.1:0-48643 GCA_013400635.1 Hypocryptadius cinnamomeus
CCTGAATTCCTTGCAAGAGATGCTCTTTCTGTTTACATATCAGTTATACCACACTTCTTGCATTCCTCGTCTACTGACTTCCTCCATCTCCTCAGCTACCCATTGTTTTCCTATTTTTACCTTTCGTTTTGATTTCACAGTGCACTCAGTTTTCAGCATAATTTTCTTTCCCTGGAATTCAGACTCAAGCCCCACCTTTGGGACCTGGACGGAGGTTTAAAATCCCTCCCCAGCAAAAAGGCACTTGGATCTGGCATTTACAATTCAGGGCCATATCTTCCAACTGCAGCTCTAAACTGCATCAAAGACTTTTGTTCCTAGCTTTTGTTCGCTCTTGTTCCCTTCTCTGTTCCCTTGAAATGTCAGCAAACATGATGGCTTTGTTGATGCCGTCAGGGTGGTCTGGCCACTTCCCACGCTGGGCATGCGGATTGGCCAGCTATGGAGCAGTCAGTGGTTCACTGGGTGTCTCCTCCAGGATGTTGTTGTTCCTCACACCAAGGCAGTGGCCTGAAGCAGCAACACTGCCATGAAATCAACAGAAAACAAATGCACCTCCAGCTGCCCTGGCTGGCACAAGGACGTGCAGACTGTTCCAAACCAGCAGCTGCTGATGCTACCAGGCAGACAGGGAAACCATGCTGGGGGCTCAGGGCTCTCCTTGTATATCGGGATGGATATCCACCCCTTCAGATACATTCCCGGCTTTATCTGGAGGAAGACTCCAGATATATGCATTACTGCTGCCTCCTGAGCCAACTGGCAGCAGGGCTGTCAGAACTCAGATCTCATGACTGTTCTAGCTCTGCTGACTTCTCTCAAATCCAAGGGTATGTGTGTCATGGTAGGGGTGGGGTGGCCAGGCATATCCTGCCCCCAAAGACCTCCTCAGATGCCCCCAGGACTGCTCTGAGATGACCTGGGACCTTCCTGATCCATGTTGCTCCTTGTAAGGTTGCAGGAGAGTCTATGCTCAGCCCAGCAGGCTCTGCCTGACCTCAGGGAACTGCCCATAAAATGTGTCTGCCTGCTGTCGCAACATCCCAGGGCAGAGTTGTTGGAAGGAATGGGGAAAATCAGCTGAGGCAACTATCAACCACAGGCCATTTCTTTCTGCCCCACCACAGGAAACACCTTTAGCCTGTACTCTCCAGTAAGGGCTGCCCCAGCATTGCTCCTCGGCCCACCTGAAGTCTTTGTACCAAGAGGGATCTTCAGAGCTTCCAGGGCTTTTGTCCTGCTCTCTCTCTCTGCTTTGCCCACCAATATGCTGCAAAATTTTGGTCATGGCCTCTTAGTTGTTCTGAAATAACATTTATGTTGTTCTCTGCTTCAGCCTGAGAAGCCTGACCAACGCTGCTCTACTGCACTTTCCTGGGAAGCATTACGGTAAGGATGTGATCCAATTTAGGAATGAGCTGAGGCTCTTCCTGCTCTCTGCTCTGCATCTCTCAGGTTCAGTTGATCTTTTCCTATCACAATGCTTTTTCCCACTCTTCATTATCCATTAATTTCCTTCAATTACAGCAAAAAAGGACCCTGGCCAAAGAGGAATTTCGTTGCAAGTCTCACAAAAGATCATATTTGTCTGCAGCTTGGTTTCATTCAAGGAAGGTCATTCTGTGTCAAGCACACTCAAAACAGACAATACCTTGTCTCCAGGTCTCCAAAACCTCCTATCCAGACACTGTCATCAAAGCTTTCAACCTGGGCACTCCTCTGATCCGTATCCAGCCTCACCAAGAGTTTCTCAGCATTCTGAGAAGTGTTCTAGGCCAACACAACCTACTTCTCTTGGAGCTGACGGCACCACTGTCTTCAATGTCAACTGCACAAATTACAACAGTCTACCTTCTGCTGAAAAATCCACCTAAAATTTAGTCCTTTTTTTCATTCTTGGCATCAGTTCAGTTCTGGCGCATTCCATGGACATCCTTGGAATTAATTCATGGCTCACTCTGGTAGTAACAGGGAAAGTGTGGATGTTGCAGAAACACTTTGTCACAAGAGAGATTTGCAAGTATCCCCATCACACAGAAGTTGTCTTTGATCTGCTGCTTCACTAACCTAAATCATAAGCCCCTTTATGGCTGGGAATACTTTCTGTATATTCAGAGCTGAGTACTTCCATACCAGTTGGCTGCAGGATCCCAGATTTATACTAGTACCACTGAGGTCAGAGGCTGGCCCCATGCCATGCAGGCTGTGTCTCTGGAGGAGCTCAGTGGTAAAAGGCAGCATGCTGAAATGGAGGCAAGGAGTCAGAGGGCTACAAGGTGCTGGAGAAATCTTTCAGAGCCATGGTAACAAAATGAAGACACTCTTCTTCTGACAGCATGAAAATTCTTTAAACTGCTTGTGTCCCACTGCCAGAGACTGTGTATGGAGTGCTTGAAAGGACACACAGATGGAGAAGAGTTCCATGCTAGGGAAGGCTTGTGGCACAACATACAGACAAGGAGTTGCTCCTAACTGGATCCCTGGGCTTGTACAGCCCTGCTCCATCCAACTTTGCCACACTGCTCTGCACATCCCCTTCTACTCCACAGCTTCATACACCAGAGGATGCCAGGCAGGGGACATTCAGTGAGGCCAGCTGTGCCTCTGGCCCACCTGAGCAGTGGATGAAAGGAGTTGCAAGGAAACACATCAATATAAATCCATGAAGCTTCCAAGGTCTAAAGACCAGTGCCCTGGTCCCCTAGGCACAGATGGCCCCATGTCGACACTGGTTTCACACACAGCATTTGGGTCATCCCAGTTTCTAAGATGGCTCTGGGCAGAGATAGGAGACAGCTGTATGACTCCTACATATGATGTACTTCCCTTGATCTGAAATGCTGGGCATGATGGCATGATTCAGCTGCATAACCCGGTTCATAAACCAGTTGGTTTTGCAGTATGCAAGCAGATATTTGGGTGGATGATATCTTGTTGGACTGGAATGGAAGGGGAGATGGCAAAGCGGGTGGGAGTCACAGTCAGGTGTACATAGACAAGCTTGTCCTGCTCAGAGAAAACTAAGGAAAAGTTGCAAAAGATAGTGGGGTTCTCAGGAAATCCAGTTTTGAATCTGGCTTGCCTCACCCTGACCTGAGACTCCTTTATAAATTGCATCAGGAAGGCAGTACTGGCCAACAGAACACAACAGTTAATCATAAAATGCAAAGAATATCTATTATGTGCTCAGCTAGTGACATTTTAAAGCCTATAATTTTTTGCATCTGCAGTCTCCTGGCCTGTAGTATTTATTCTCTTTTCCCTTGGAGCCAAGCTAGAGACAGACTCAGATAAAAATCCTGAGATGAACACCCTGTATTTCAGGGAAATTGAAGTCAGGCATCTGTACTTCAAATTCAGCCCTGATCAGAGCAATCTGAGAGAATAAGTTCAAGAAATGAACAGGGCTTCAGAGAGGCATCTTCATCTCTCATTTTGGCCAAGACACCGCAAAGGCTCCAGAGAGCTCCAGAGTGTAATCCAGCAGGCTTCTGAGATATGCAAAACTCAAACGCAACACAAGTCAGCTTTGTGAGTCTGTAGACAACTGGCACAAGGTCTGTTTCTTCTGACTTCAGGTTTTGTTGGGGAAATTTCTTAACTTCAGCTTGGTAGAACTTGGGTAATGTCCATCCTCCTTTACACAAAAGCCTGGGCACTCCTGATAGGAACCTTTACAGAGGGTTTGAAAAAAAGCCTTTGGAAAAACACAAATTCAGGAAACAGGAATGTTATAACCTTGCTAGTGCAAAGGCAAAAGCCATTGTGTGCACACAAATTTAGAAGCAGCAATGGCAAAAAACTTTGAAGGAAAACAGCAGTGACTTTTATTATTGCCTTATATGAGTTCAGAATGTTGCAAAGTTAAACAAAGCAATTATAAAGCTGGGTATTTAAAAATACCTAATGTTTCACAGTCTTCTTTGAGATGAATCAGGTATCCAAACATCTGGGGACTGCAACATCCATCAGGAAACACAGACAGATGAGACACATCAAGACAGGAAAGTTTAGGGCTGCCATTGCAGAGACAAGGAACAGCAGGAGGTTCCCGCAACTTCTTTTGGGTCAGAAATGTTAGTTCTACATGAATGTGTACACTAAACAAAAAGAGGAAGAAAAAGAGAGAGCTAAAAAAGGTTTTTGCAAGTCTCCTGCTGTTCTGTGTCTTTCTCACTTTGCTCTGATCTCTCTGTACATGTCACTGGCTGGCAGGATGACTGCTTCCTGATTCATGATTTCATATTTAATTCTTTCTATATAAAAGGAATGTAAAGGAAATTATTACAAATAGTTTGGCCACACTGCATCAAGTCACTGGAAACTATTTCTTTATCCCTGATGTTCTCTTTTTCTTTTTCCCTCCTTTATTTTTTTTTTTCCTTTAAGAGAAAAGTTAGATGCATTCCTAAACACTTTCCAGACTTGAGCTATTCACAGATTGCATGTGGAAGGCAAACACAGCCCAGGCCTGGAAGAAAGACTCTCTCATGCTGGTCACCCCAGTAGCTTGGGGCGTTGCAGGGAGTGTCCTCAGCAGTGTTTCCTTTCAGAGAGCTATGGCTGCATGAAAATGCTTTGGGTGTAGCAATCCTGTGCTCATCCCACAGGCATTTCATGAAAGAGGCAACTGTTCCATGTTGGGAATTCAGAGAAACCTCTGGCCAGCAGTGGCTGCTGGAGGCACCCTGATTAAAGCCCCATTGTTTTGCCCACTCCAGCTAAACTGCTCCCTGATGAAGCCCCTGTCTGTCCAGTGGTTTGGGAAGAAGCAAATAAGTAAATAAAGTCGTTGCTGGGAACAACAAAGACTGGAGAAAGCAAGGAAAGAGGAAGCAACCAAAGAAAAAAATCCCTTCATGCACTACATTTCTCAAAGGCATATGTCCAGGAATTGGGTTTCTGGACTGTGTTTCTTTTGTCTTTCTGACTCCTGGATCTTGCTGTACTAAGGGCTTTGAGACACTAACAAACACTTTGCAAACACAAGAAGGGGTGTTGCAGGAAAAGGGTGTTGAGTTCATATTTAATCAAACTTCCTTACATTTTGATAGCTACGGTACTGCTGTAAAAGTCCATCATGTCTTTGCCTTCACAGTTCTCCACAGCCAACACAGCTGAGCCACACACTTCAGGCCATGACCTGCATCCTGATTTTAGTACATGGCTGACATGTTTCAGAGAGAAGAAAACCCAGGCCAAATTCATATTCTTGCACAATTCACATTCTTGAGGTGTGTCTCAAAGGGGGATGAACTGAATGATCTAAAAGAAGGACCTTGCTAGAGACTGTAAAATCAGAGAAGTTTTTGGAAGCACAGGCTTCCAAAGCAAAGGAAGCTGAAGAACCGCATCCTTCAGCAGCCGATGAAGATGAGCACATTTAAACATTAAGTATTGAGAGCTTATCCAAGCGAGGCAAAGCTGCTCTTGTTCACATCCATGGACTTTGGAACTAGTCAGAGACTGAAGCTCATTTTAACGTCAGTTAGGCGCCAAAAGGGGAATGAAAAAATGTAGTTAGCTGATTTTAAAAAACCATCGCTTGCAAGGTAGTAACTCAATAGCATCTCCTTTGCACTTCATAAAACCAAGCTTGTTCCAAGGGCTGAAACAAGTCAGAAATTATTCTTTTACCAATTGCCCTGTCTCACTTTTGGGTAAATATCTGGAAGAGGAGTTTTGGATAACAAGAGTGGTCGACACTTTGAGCATGTTCCTGTCTATCCTTCAGCTGTCTGTACCCAGAACAGTGTCTCTTCCTCTGTCCCACCCCTACTGACAAAGCTGCCATGATGTTGAATTTTCTTCCCACTTACAGCCCTCTCTCTTGCACCATTCATTAGCAGTCTCCATTTGTTCCAATACAGTCAGTTTTGCCCTCTGACTAGTTTTTCCAGCCTTCACCTTCTCCCTTTCAAGCATGTTGGAATTTCCTCACATGCTTTTCTCCATACTACTTTGGACCTTATTCCCTCTTCCCATTCATTTCTTCCAGTGTCCTTTTCCATTTCTCTGCCACACTTCTTTCCTCCCAGCTGTTTCTTTGGATGCATTATCACTAATTTCTATCCATAAATTAAGGTTGGGCCTGGTCCCAAAACCAGAATCAATCAAAGTTGCTGCAGGCAACTTGTAAGAGGCAGTCCTATCCATGAGTCAGTAATAAACCCATCCCATGGTGTGCAAAGGGAAAGCTGTATTATTGCATATTCTCCCTTATAAATCAGAGACTATAAAATGAAGTCTTGCAGAAATTCTTTTTTTATTTTTCTGCTTGGTTTCCTTTTTTTTTTTTTTTGGGTTTTTTTTTGTTTGTTTGTTTGTTTTTTGTTGGGGTTTTTTTTGTGCAAGATTAGCAGAAGCAGCCTGGCCAAGTTCCAGTCTAGGGTAATCTCTTCTGCTATTTCAGATCCATGCTGCATTGTTTTTCCATTTCCTAACCCCAGGGGTTAGATGGTAAATGGCTGTCATGTTCTCTTCAAAGCTAAATTGTCACGTACCAGGGCAGAAGCCTCATCAAGTCAGAAAGAGGCACTCTGGGCATGTAATGCCACCCTGGTACTCCTCACACCTCAGAGGCTCTTGGTATCGAACCTGCTGAGACAAGCAAGCTGGGTGAGCCTGACCCTTTCCTTCCCTCACTCTCACCCAATGTCTCATTCCCCAGAGCTACAGGAGCCCACTTTTCAATAGATGAAAACAACTAGGGCTCTTACCATTTCATAACAACAATAGTGGGAACTTTGCACCGAAAACAAGGTGATACAAGCATCGAAAACAAGCATCTTTTAATCACTGAGGGAGGTAGGATGTGGAGAAAGGAGTGCCCTAAGGTGTCTCATTGAGCCAGACAGTGGCAGGAGCAGAGCTTGCCACAGCCTGTGGCATGCCATGGATGTGACTCCTGCCACCTCCTTCATGCAGTTCAAACTCCAGTCTGAGCAATTCAGCCCTCACTGCTGCACAGATGCTGGAGTGCAGAGAAAAGCAAAAGGTGTGCTTTTAAGCTGCTTACATCTCCAGCAGGTCACCAAACCGGATGAGGGACACAGGTAGCCAAGCTGAGGCTGCAAAGTCTCCCTCCACACGTGAACACCCACGTTCCCTTGAAGCCACCAGCCCGGCCTCAGCACAGGGCATGGAGTGGGTGACACTGCCCGGGGCGCACGCGGAGCTCTTCCCAAAATTTCAGGCAACTGCGCTGCTGGTAGCTCACAAAAGCACTGAGCCAAAACTGCTGACATGTGTGAAATTCCCAAGCAGTGTTACTGGGCCAGCCAAGGGAGTTTGAGGAGCCATCTGGCCAGGGACACGGAGCCCACGTGTCAGGGAGTGGCCTCTTGCTCCCAGGCCTGGGATAATTGGACATTGTTCGGCATCTGAATTGTCGCTCTGTTGGACTGTGGGCTTGTCTGGTAGGGACGAGCTAATTACCATGCAAACTGCCGAGGGGAGGAGAGGGTCAGGGATGGCCCTCACCCCTCTTCTGCCCCACAACAAACGGGAGGGTTTTGTGCCCCCACAGCACCCCGAAGCAGAGAGGGGAGAATGAGTGGGAAAACAGAGGTGAAGGGAGAAGCCTGTTGAACACTTCCCATTCAAACACAAACACTGGATCCTGTCATACTTGGGAGCGGATTTTCCTGCCATACACAGAGTTTTGTTTGCAGTCGGTTCCCTGGGAACCAGCAAGCAGCTGTCAAAGTTGCCCAGAGATCTCAACAACTCATGGTGCCACGTTTGTTACCTTCCCTTCCTTGTCCCACATCAGCCAAGGCACTGTTTTTCACCACCACAGCCCAACCAAAGAGCTGAAGAGGCAGGGCTGCATTCAAAGTCCCAACCTACACCCTACCATTACCACGAGGTAAAGTCAGCAGCGCTGCTGCTGCCAGCCACTTTTCAAGGAGGCAGGACTGGGGAAAGGGATAGGAATAAGGCATTACAAGCTACAATATCCTTCCTAAAGCACAAGAATTGATGTCAGGTGCACCTGCACTGCTCCTTGAATCACAACTATTCAAAATCTTTTCATACCCTGCAAACATGTTCTGTCAAGAGGCAGGAACACATTTTTCTAATTTTTCCCATTCTCCTAAAGAAAACATGCACGTGTCTTTCCCCTTTTTCTACCAAAGCTCAATTAGATTTGTTTCACAGGTATATAATGTTGCAAAGAAAAGCCTTGCAGTCACCCTTTGTCCATCTGCTAAATCCTTGCACCATCCTGCAGTGAGTTCAAATCTGTAGCAAGAGATGCATGAAAAATCCCAAACAGGGAACCATCATTACAGCAGGGATAAGCCTCTAAAGCCCTTAGGATCCAGAGCTGCAGTTTACATCTGTTTAATGCCCAAGAGCTAACATCAATAATTTAATGAGTGTCTTACATCCTGAAATATTTCACAAATTGCAAAAACAAGACTCACTCCACCCACCTCTAGGCTGGGAGGTGGCAGCTGTTGAGCCAGGCAGATCTGCACTACGTGACAGTTTAGGACACTGGATAAAAAAACCAAATCCTAGCTCCAGCAGAAATTGCTTCTGCAAAGGAAAAGACACAGCACAGCATGTGCATTTGTAAAAGAGACCCTGTCCTCTAGGAAAGAAAAAGATAAACCAAGGATTTTTTCAAATATTGGGGTCTTTGTTTTACCATGTGCCCAAATGGCAACATTTCCCCAAATGATGCCTAGACAGCAACTTGACAGAGCTGATATCTTGCTTGATGCTTGCCATCTTCTGAATCACCCACCCCATTCCTGCAGCAGATATTTTTGGGCCACTCCCATGCAAGCACTAAGCAGGCATAAAAACTTGCTTGGGGTGTAATTGCTGCAAGTGTGGCTTAAAGCTGAGCAGCGGCACACTTACTGAGCTGCCATGCTGAGGGGCCTCAGCAGTGCCCAGTTAATCTTCTCAAATCTCATTATTGCAGCAGAGTGACAGATGGGTGTTTTAGCAGGATAGAAATTAGGACTAATTAGGACTCCTAGCCCTCCTTTGTGTTTGTCACATCAGCTCCTCCCTGCCTCAAGCAGGTTTGTGAGCAGTGATGGAGGGCTGCCTCTACCTCCGTGTTCTGCCTGCCACCCCGAGGAGGACAGCAGGCACTGGGTCACCTACGCCCACCTGATCTACAGACAGGGCTGCAGGGGATTCCATTCCTTATCTAGGTTCTGGCAAGTCTGGAGGGTGACCCCAAACTGAAGTTACTGGAATATGGAACTGAATTTCCTGTCTCAGCCCCTGTTTGTGGCTTTACACAGCAAACCTTAGGCAGGAGTATGTAAGTCACTATTGAGCCAGGAGGGAAGAATGATGGACTCAATGGATCAAGACCAGCTCTTCTCATTTACTGCTCCTAAGCCTGCCTTGGGCACAGAGCTTGATGTATTGACTTTGGCAACGTGTGCATACTGCCATCCTGGCAATAAAGTTATCAAAATGGAGGGAGACGGGGAGGGTAGCACAGGGGGAGGTAAAAAAAAAAAACAAAACAGCTAAGTAGAGGGAACTGAAAACACTTGAGAGAAGGGAGAATCCTCCACGCCCCCTCTGCACCCCTGAGCCATCACCTCAGGCCAAACCCCACACTCTTCTTAGAGATTCCAGGACATTTGTTTTAACTTTTTTTTTTTTTTTGCTGCATTCCTCCTTGTTGTACTTCTGGTTTCCAGTCGGGACTGGAATGGAGAGAACAGGATTACAGAAGGAAGTCTGTTGCTCTATTTTTCTGGCTTGATTAGAAGCAGAAGATGCAATAAATCTCACAAGAGAGTTTGTTCTCATTTAGCCTCTCATGTATCTGAAATTACCTGATCAGAACAATGTAAGGAAAATGCACTACCAATTGGAGCACACTGAGAAGATAAAAAGAGAAAGAGCAAAATGGTGAAGCTGTTTCCCTCTCTGATTTTGCACAAAGAAAGTAAACAATTCAGTCCCACTGACAGCTTATTTATTTCACACAAATTGCAACACAGATGCAAGGCCTCAAGAAGGAAGCTCACCCTGCCTGATCACACCTCTGAACCCCCTGAGGTGTGACTGCCACCACCGGCAGCAGCACCACAATGGGAGAGGGATAGAAAAACCAGCACCAGTTGCATGTGCAGCAAAGGGTTTTCCACATGCCAGTTGGCTCTGTTGTGCTGCCAGGCTGCCTGTCTGCAACAGGACTGACAGTCACATTCACTGTTGAGATGGTAAATGCAGAATGCCAATGTATCAAAAATATCCCAACTGAAATATTCAGCTGCAGATAAACACACACACACACCCTTCCAGTGTTCTGTCTGCTAAATCGGCATCTTTTGATGAGCCAGTGAATATGGACAGTGAGTACAGGCACAGATCCAGCCTGGATTCCCGGCCTTGCACCCCACGTGTATAAAAAAATTGTGAGCATGTTCAACATCTTTCAGGTAAAAAGGCAGTATTGACACTGCTGTGTTTACTGAAAACCAGCTGGGGCATCCTTTAAATGAAGTTTATATCGGACAAGCTGACCCAGTCTCCCGTCTGATGCTCTTCAGGAAATAAATTACACAACTTAGTTATATCAGGAATGTCTCCTGGCCATTTGGATGTTCAATCCCTGTTCTAGAGATGGAGATATATCTCCTCTCACCATTTCCTCATGTGACAGTATCTAATGACATGACAAAACAAAATACATGCACGTTCCCAGATTGGCAAGAGCAAATAAAGGGCTCTGAGATTTAAAGTGAGTTTTGCATTTGGTTTGGCGTTTATTTTTTGTTCTTTCTTTAACTCTTCTGTACTTTATAGAACTAAACAAAGCCTCCTGTTCCAGATGATCAATCTCCACTCTGCTCCTGGCCCCAGAGAGCACAGCAGATAATAGCATTTCCAAAGGCATTTAGTTAGCGGAGCCCTGAGTGTAGAAGAGGGCAGTGAGGAGCTGGAGATAAATTGCTATGAACCCAAGTCAGCTGCTCAGGGCATATTTCTAAGAGCAGCAGACACAGCTGAGAATCCTGCAAATGGATGTGAGTTTCCCCTCCCCTTGCTCAATCCCCGTGCTGGAGATGTAACACGGCTTCTGCTCCCCTTGTTGCCAGTGTCTTTCTGCTCTCCCTTGTTGCCATAGAGGCTGGTATCTGGGACCCAAAATGTGATGTTCCACTTGTGAGAGTGGGTGGAGAAAAAGCAAGATTTGCATTATTAATCATTTCCCCCACGGTATCCATTTTGGCAGCAAAGTTTCTCACTCTCCAGTCTGCTGGACATGCTTTGGCAGAAAGGAGCTTGGCCACAATGCCCTGGTTCTGTGCACCATAGCTTTGGGGGAGGAGAGAGGGAGCTCTTACAAACACCACCTGATAAAGGTGTGCTGCTTCAATGCATTTTTTGTAGACTTTCTATTAAGCCAAGGCTCTGCACGGCTTTCAGAAGATGCAGCATAGCAGTGTATTATATAAATTAATTTATTTGGGCTGAGCAGCAGCAAAACTCCAAAAACCATTAAAGAACTGCAGCTCTTTATGTAAAGACAGTTCCTTCTGAGTATTAACCAGGCCAGAAAGAGCATTAAGCAAGGCAGAAAGGATCCTTTACAATGTCCTGATTGAACATTACTCATTGACTGAATTGCCAGCAAAACTGGAATACCAAGGAAAATCTCTGCTAGTAACTGTATAGATTACTAAGAACATCAGAAGAGTTAGGAGGTGAGTTGCCAGCAGGTTGAGGGAGGTGATCCCTCCCCTCTGCTCAGCACTGCTGAGCCCACAGCTGGAGTCCTGTGTCCAGCTCTGGGCTCCACAGTACAAGAAGGACTTACTGGAGCAAGCTCAGCTCAGGGCCACAGAGATGATTAAGGGACTGGAGCATCTCTCACATGAGGAGAGGTCGGGATTGTTCAGCCAGGAAGGATCTATCATTGTGACTGAAGACCTGCTGGAAGGGAATGAAGAAAAGGGAGCAAGTCTTTTTCTCAGTTGTGCCTATGGACAATATAAGACATATAAATTAAAAACCAGGAGACTCCATCTCAACACAATACTTTTTTACTTTGATGGCAGTCTGAGGTTGGATCAGTTTGCTCACAGAGGTTGTGCAGTCTTCATCTGTGGAGAAATTCAAAATTCAACTGGACACAGTCCTGGGCAACTGGCTCAAGCTGACCCTGCTTGAGCAGAGGGTTTGGTCTAGTTAATCTCAAGAAGTCCCTACTCAGTAATTCTGTGATTCTGTAGCATTTTCTACTGCTGCTAAGGTAACTCTTCCTACATGGACACTAACTCACCTAAGCCGATGCAGACATCCAGCCAACCTGACACTGCCTGGAACTGAGTCTGTCACACACCTCATCAGCTGGTGACACCAGGATGGAAGAAGGCTCGTTTGAGCCTAGGCCAGGCGGCTGCTCCCAAATGGGAACACAGCAACTGAGGTGGAGGAGCTGAAGGCAACTGCAAAAAGCATGAGTTTTGCTCTTCCCCTTTTGGTGCACTGTTAAAATCAAAAGGGCCCCCACTCAGGTGAAAATGGGGAATCTAATCCAGCTGCAGGGTCCTGTTCAAGGCAGGGGGGGTGAAATAGAAGAAGACTAGCACTCTCCTGTGCACTTATGTGCCACAAGACTTGTAGCGTTAGGGACTGAACTCCTCGCTCTCACACAGGGGTAGCAGTGATCTGGCACCTGAGTGAGGGTGAAGGTTAGTACTGGTGTCTATAACTGCATTGTATGCAAAGGCCCAGCATCTGACAAAAAGGTAGGTCTTAAGTCCATGGTTAAGTACTTTCATATCTGCAATCACACTGGTGCAGAAGATTGGAAAGCCTGCTTGTGGTTTCAGATAAATGTAGAAAACAGAGTCTACATTATTGAATTAAGTATGAAAGTTATAATAATACAGTCAGCACAGTTGCACAACATAATTTCATTTAAGAAAAAATTCAATTTATGTTACACTGTTCTCTGTGTGCATTGTAAACATACTGCAGATTTTTGTTTTGTTTGGGTTTTTTTGTTTGGTTGGTTTGTTTTGGGTTTTTTGTTGTTGTTGACAATGCACAACACATTAACTGAAGTTATCAGCAGAGAAGCTGAAGGCTCTGGCATGCAAGCAAAGGACAGCTGAGGCTTGAGGCTCTGGGAATGTATGGAAAGGAGCCACTAGTAGGCGGCTAGGAACACTAGTTGCCCTTGAAATAACCAGCAGCGCAGCCATTTAGCAGCCTTTGCATTTCAATACGATATCTGTAGGTTTCCATGTCAGAGCTCTAAGTGTATCTGGCACCCTGTTGGTGGTGCTGGACTGGAGGCAGATGCTGGTAGCTCTCCACCCTTTAATCACCCTCCAGACAGAGATCCAGTCCAAGCCATGATGCGGGCAGTCAATCTGACAGCCACCCCACCCCAGCCCTGCAGAGCAGGGCTGGTTATACCATCACTGACAGGCTGTTTTCATTTCCCTTATTACCGTTAAAGGAGAAACACTAGAACATACATTTTTGGCACAACCCTGCCTGCCAGCAAATGTTGCTGCTGTAGAACTGCGTCATCTATGCAAAGCCCAAGTTACAGATGCGTGCTTTCTGAGCTCTCCAAACTAGAACCAGGCCTACACCAAAGCTTGGGACCCAAGCACCCCTCTCAAACGGGGGTCTCCCAGACTTGCTCATCACGTCTAGATCAGCCTGTGTTGTACATCCACCCCTGCACTGCCAGTGTTTCATCCACTACAGCTGTTTCCCTGAATCTTTGAGAGCTGTGACCCCACCACAAGCAGTGGAGTCCCTGCTCCTTGGTTTCCAAGTTCAGATGAAATCAGCTGCTACCAACAAAGAGAAAACATTTGCTAAATCAAAATATGTGTCCTAATCTAAAACCTGCAGGCAAGATGTGATTCATGCTGTTTGCAGGGGGTGAGGAAGAAGGCAGGATCAAAGTGGGGCTCAGTGCATGCAAACCACACATCTGCCTCCTGCAGTGCTCAGTAAGGGAAATGTAAAGCAGGAGGCAACATGCAAGAGTTCTGTGCTAATCACACAGTGCTAGCAATGGAAAGTCAATACAGAACAAGGAGCTGAGCTTGCAACATGAATGTTAAACAACAGTAACACTGTGCCACAGAGACACAAAAATCCAGGTCCCAGGAACCAGAAACAGATTGAGGAAGTAACACAAACATAATCCAAAACAAGAAGGAACAGCAAAGTAACAGAAGCAAACAGATGGCTTCTGTTCCTGTTGTTCCCAGTGTCTTTTTACTCTCACTTGTTGCCATAGAGGCTGGTATCTGGAACTCAAAATGTGATGCACCACTTGTGACAAAGGGTGGAGAATGCAAGAATTTGCATTATTAATAATTTCCTGCACAGTATCCATTTTGGCAGCAAAGCTGTTCATCTCTTGTCCACCAGACATGCTTTGGCAGACACTGAAAGGCCAAGGAGCTGTCTTTCCCTCAAAGCCCAGCCTAGCTCTTCCACCTGCCAATACATCCACTCAGCTCTCAGGCCCCACTGCCACAGCTCTCCTTCACTGTACAATAACACAATCCCACTTCTTTTCCCCCAAAACTTCAGAGTTCAGCTGTCCCTTCTGCTCCTGTCACAAGGATGAGGAGATGCAGCCTGCACGACTAGACCCAGGAATAGACCCCACAGAGTGCAGGCCATGTGGCTTCCCAGCATATCAGCAGTGTGAAAATGCAGATCAGACCCCAGCAGCACACCACAGACACAAAAAAGAGGACTAAAGCACTTCTAAGCCAGCCCAAGAGGCCATTCTTGTCCTGTTCTCCTCCCAGCCCCTGCCGCTTCCTTCCTTGAATGGAGACAAGTGTTTGCACTGCCACAGAGTAAGGTAGGTCAGGAAAGATCTAGATTGAAGGCAATTTGGCTCCACAATAAGGTTTCTTTTCAGCTTGATCAGTTCTTGAGACAGAAATCCCCAGTGCCACAGTTTCTAATTTTGAGAGTGGGATGAATGCAGCTCTTCATTCTTCTGCAGCAAATTAAATGAGCGTGTGGCATTTTCATTTTTCCAAGGGGACTTTAAAAAAAATAAATAAAAGCTTCATCTTTTTCCTCCACTTTGCCTTTAATGATTCTTCAGCAGTTTTCCCAGGACTTGTTGCATGCATCACTAACCAAAAGCACCTACCCAAAAGTATGGGCATGCCTTCACTTTGAAACATCACTACAGGAAAAAGCTTAAAAAAATGTCCTAAGTGAACACAAATGCAGCCTTGTGTAGCACACACTTATTTGTGCTATGGATTTGCATGCACCCTCATGCTCATCCCAGCATGCTCCTATCCCAAAAGACATGCAAGGGTGAGGAAAGAAAGCCACAGGGCCCAAAAAAGCTGTTTCACATCTGTGTACCAGGTTTAATGATTGACTCAAAAGGGAGTCTGTTCTTGAAGCAAAAAAATGTTTTCCTGAGTGACAGGTCTCCTTATCCAGTCACGTATGGACAAGGCAGCTTCACAGTAAAAAGCATGATGACAAAATCACTGTGCAGAGGACAGTGTGCTTAAGGGGCTGTACCAAAACAAGCAAGCAGTATCCAAGCCCACCTTTCCTTTGTACCCAGCACATTACTGATGAATTATTGTTACCACTTTCCCTCTGCACTACTTGCCTATGCTACAGCAAAGTCTTTGCCTACTGCACCTCTCAGATGCATTTAAGAACCTGCTTGTGGAGCCAGGGCTGGCCAGAGCCACCAGCCTTTTGAGACCACTAACGCAAAATGAAAACTTTCCTTATCCTTTCATTCAAATGCAGTTGTGACCAGGCAGAAGCAGCCACTGCACAGCCACACAGCACAGAAGAGTGTCATATGGGCTAGCCATGTTGTTGTCTCCTTTCCCATACTACAATCCCAGGACTTGTAAGGGCTTCCTCACATGTCTCCCTGTGTGCAAGGGAGTTGGTGGCTTCAAAACTTCTCAAACGAAGTAACCCTTTTTCTAAAGCAAGTAACAAACAAAGCCAATAAGCTGCATTAGATGAATAGATAGGAAGGGGTTTGGGTGCTACAGGCTCAGAGTGAGAGCCATTGAGGGAGCTGTGGGGAGTGTGGGAGGGGGTTGAGGGGAAAAGCTGAGCTCATTGCATCCCAACCAGACAACATCAGGCAGGAAACAGATGTGGAAGAAACCACAGAGGGGTACAGCAACAGCAGAATTTAACTCTCCAGCAAATAGGGGAATCTCAGACACACAGAGCTGACCTGCACCATAAGAACAAGGCATCAAGTCTGAGATTTGGCTTTATGCACACCTGGTAGCACCTCTTAGCCCAACATCTAGACACCAGCATACCAAAAAAACACAGGAAACATTCAGCCTTTTTCCAAGTTCCACCTGGCTCTAAGCATACGAAGCAAAGGTAGGTCTGGATCGGTAGCAGTTCCTATACAAAAGACTGGATTATCTTTTACCCTCACAATCCAATTCTTGCAGATGCTGTGTGCATTTCAGTTTTAAAGAGTGGAAGTTGTACGTGGCTATATACCTGAAATCCCAGCTTGAATTTCCCACAGTTAGAAGCACTAGGAATATTAAAATTCCTTTTGATTTAGTTCCTCTCACTTTAACAGCTTTGACTCTTACAACAGCCTCCTCTTACAATACTTCCATGATATAACCAGAAGCAAGACTGTTCTTTGTGACTGTTTTCTTAAGCAGTTCAGTGTCCTGCCCCAGCTAAAGATGATGCACAAACTTGTGTCTTGTCTTCTCTGCTGGCCCATTCGTCACCAGAAAATTATACTGTTGTTATTACAGTAACTGAGAGCCTGACGTGCAACTCCCACTGACTTCAGCAGAGGCACAATGCATTTTTCTCCTCTGGAAACCAAGCTGGTTATCAAGAGGCCAAAACATGACTCTAATGTTAATCCTTCAAGACTATTATCTGTTAGCCCCATTACACTGATACATTTCAATAAAGTTTGGCACAGTAAAAAGTTTTAGTAAAGGGCATTAGTACTCACTTCCTTCTGCATGGACGCCTATCCATGTCCAAAGTCTGGGCACGGACACTGCTTTCTAGCAAAGCTTTTATATTCCAAAAGATCACTTGCCTTTGAGTGTGGATTCAGTGCTGGAAGTGACACAGGAGGGACCACGTAAAATTAGACAACTTTTCCTCACTGGTATTGCCAGCCATCATTCCTTTATGTCTGATGTGAGCCTGTCCTCATACATGCTGCTATTTAAGCCATTGTTTGATAATTATGGTGAGAAGGAAGAGAAGTTTATTTTTCCCCAAGTTTCTAGCCCTCTTACCAAAGAAAGACTTGAAAACATAACCCAGATGCACACTGAAGTTTTGGAAAACAGAAAGCGGACAAAGAACCCAGCACAGATTTTATGTCGTGGTTTTTGTGGCCTGAGTCATGACTTAAAATGCTTGTGTGCACTGATAGCAATCTGCCCCCATAAGAAGTGTGACCAGTGTCTGTGCAGAGACTGCCAGCAGGAAAAGGCCAAGTAGGGTCAAAAGTGGTACTGACAGGAACTGACTTGAAACAGTAAATTCAACACATCTGAGTGTCTAACCAGCCACCTGACATCCATATCTGCCCATCACCACTGACCTGTGTCAGATCTGAAAGAATCAACTTAGGGCTAAAGGCTTTGTATCATGTTTTTGGCTCCTGAGCTGCTTCACTCTACCTGCTAAAGTCTTCCTATTTGATCGTTTTTAAATACTTTGTAGTTCTGCTGCAGCTTTTATTGTATTATCATAAAGTTCTTTCTAACAGAGGCTTAGGTACATGGATCTGGTAAGGGAGACAGCAGGATCTTTGGCTGTTTCTGAAGAGAACCATAGCAAGTCATTAAAGAGTTACATGGGAAGAGAGGAAATGCTGATACCTTTAGCAGAATATAATTCTCTCCACTGGAATTTGGCAACAACACAGGGACTAAGGTCCTTACAGAAAGCACAAGCTGCTCGTCAACAACCACAAGCATGTAGAGCCTTACGTTGTGCCTCTCCTCCACAAAGCATCGCACAAGGAGTGCAGCACCCCCTAACTGTAAAGGTCATGTACTAACCCAGAGGGGAAAATTCCAGACTGAATCGTCTTCACTAGCCTTGGCCATCCCTGTGCTCCCTTGGCAGCACCAGCAAAGCAGGTCTCAGCCTCTCCTTGCCTGCGCAGCTCCGGTTGCACACAACGGCACTGCAGGATGGCTTAAAGCAAACCTGAGCACGGGAAGCACAACCAATATGACTCACGTCCTGCCGGGCCCACAGCACCTTCTTTTCCATTTAACCCTTCTGGGTGTGTTTTAAAACCTGCTTTCAGAAAGGTCCACAACAAAATGTTTGCTGGACAGCAGCCAAAGAGCTCTCCTGCTCCTCACCACTCTCAGATACCAGGAACAGTCTTAGAACTTCATTGCTTCTTAGTAGGGAACAACCTGAGCCTGCATCCCACCGGTTAAACACACAGCACTGAGAAGAAAACAAAGCAGAGAGAAAGCTACAGCTTCATGTCCCTATAAAACCTGCTGCTTACAGGAGCACTGACTTGTCACTGGAAATAATTCTTAGTAGGACAATTCAACTCTCCCCAAATCAACCATCTCTTATATCCTGAATGCTCTTCTAATTTGGTTGCAAGTTCATGATGTCCTGGTGACATCTCAACCTTCCTTTTTTCCCCAAGACATCACTTCAGCATTCTTGGTCATTCCTATTTATCCTGAGAATCCTACTACCAACAAAATTAATATCTCTAATACTTTAATTTCTTTTTCCCTTGTCCTGATGAATTGGAACTTCCAATCCAACTTACACCCTTACCAATAAACCTACAACTGAGTCTTTCATTTCTGGATCCCACAGGACTGGGCAATGGGATGTGCTACTGAACAAACAGCAGTACGACATAAAGGAAAGGAACTTCCTATTCTCCCCACTGCTCCTCAGCATGGAGAGATAAGTACATTGGAACTGTGAACCATGCCACAAATGAGATTTGAGAAAATGTCCTTCCTTCTTGTTCTCAAAAGACAAAAAAACCCCCCAAACAAACAAACAAACAAAAAAACAAAACAAAAAACAATGGGATTTTAGGTAAAAGATTTTACTCGTCTGGCTTAATTTCAACTGCAGTAAGTTTTTGCATTTAAAATTCCCCTTGCTGTTTCAAGTGAACATACTGCCTGTGCCCGCTTTCCCTGAGTTGTTTTCCAGTGCTCCTGTAAACAGCTGTAAATAGTTTCTCCACCACAGAGGTCCATAGTAGCACTGGATGGAATTTATCTGTCTCCACGTCACACTGGCAAAGGGACATCAGCTCATTAAGTCTGTTATTTTTTGACACTTAATTCAGTTGCCATTAAGAGCTATATAAGTTAAAAGATCCGGTACCTGTTGCAGACAACCCACAATGCAATTGAATAGCTGGTTTCCCCCCATGCCTAAACAAATGCACACATATAGCATTTCATCTTAGTGATACATTCACTGCCTTCTTCACTGTGCAACGGAAAGTACTCCCGTTATGTAGCCCATCTCTCTGCCAGTGCGGTTCCACACTGCACTTCATCAGCCATGCTCATCAGCAAATGAAAGACCTGATTGTACAGCTCTCCCTGTACAAAGCTGACATTGCTGCTAGAAGCCTTTTTTTTTTCCTTGAAATAACCTGACATTGGTAAAATTGGTCAATTCAAATTGGAACATAATGCTAAATTGGGATCATAATGCTAACATCACGGATGGTAACAGGCATGTATTTATTTTTTCCTCTTGCTAAACTGCAGGTCCTTCTGCTGGCCAAACTCACAACCACTTCTCTTGCCATCCAACCCACTTTAAGAAAAAACGTTCTGCTCCTTCCCTCATCAAGAACTGACCATTTCAAACTCAGGACCCCCTTATTTTATTGGAGTAACCTCTTGTCCGAGCTGGGAGCATGAAGGTCAAGGGGAGAAGGAGTGAAAGCCAACAGGCAGGGTGGTGAATGTGTTAGCTCAGATGTCTCCTACACCACACACCGTTCTCCACCCTATAACCCAGTCTCTGTCCTGTCTCCATCCAACAGTCCAAGGACAACATGGGAACTGTACTGGAGTCTAGTTCCTCCCTAGAGTCCTCCAAAATTCTAGTCTCATGGATTTAAGGTGGATTTTGAAATCCTGGAGGAGGCAACACTGAGCACAGTTCAAATTTCCAAACCTGACTCCCTAAAAGCCTGTTACTCCCTTCCACTGCCAGGCAGACAGGAGAGGGCATCACGACTGATGTCAGGCTGTCTTTGTACACATTTAGGCAGCCCGAGAACCCCAGCCCAGTCCTTTCCACACACACAGCACTACTCATGCAAGGGTCATGCAGATGCATCACCAAAGCAACCTTCTGATCGTTCATTCATTGTGAGTAACGGGGCAGTGACTCCACTTCCCGGGGATAAATCAGCTCCAGGTTGTCTAACTCCTAGCTTTTGGAAAGGTCTGGTTTGCAGTCCTGCCAGTAAGAACAGGGGGACACGCGCTTGGCTTTTCTGCAACCAGAGCGAGAATAAAGAAGCATTTACCATCCTGCCCAGAGCTCTCGAGATACTCCGTCAGGTCGCAGCCGAACGCGCTCGCGGCTCCCTTCCTCTTGAGTTTCTGTTTGGCTCCCTTGTTCTTCATGAGGTTAGTCCCAAAAGAGGTTCACCCCCCTCCTGCCTTGCCCCCCTCCCCCCGGCCTCACGCTGGGCGACAAAATTCTTGCTCTTCTCCTCAGACCACCGCCCGTGTCCCGCTCCCAGTGAGCAACATCGGGGGTCCCGTACAGCGTCCAGCCAGAGAAGTAAACATTAATCCCCACCAGATGTTGGGCTGCTCCTGTGGCAGAAGAAGGTCAGGGCGAGAGGAGGCTCCACAGCCCGCAGCAGCAGCGATCATAGCCTGAGCCCAGAAGGGTTCTCATCAGAGGCAAGTGGGTGGGAGATGGGTGCCCGCATCAGAGCTGGCAAGTTGGGGGCAGGAGATGGTGGGGGGACGTCTTTTCCCTCAGCGCAATCCCGGGACCCTCCACAGCCACCTTCTGGATTTCGTCAGTCGCGCTGTCGCCACTTCCAGCAGAAGGCGTCCCAGTCTGGTCGTCCTCCTCTTGGCATTCGGAGGAGACTGGAAGTTCAAACGGACTAATGAAAAGGGACTGGGGAAGAGTCTGCACAAGGCTCCTCTTTGGCTCCCCCCCCTTCCCCTCCTCCTGCTTTGGACAGTTGGAGGAATGAGAAACCAGCTTCCTGTCCTGACTCTCGCTCAGTCGCTCTCTCCTTTCCCCCGTTTTACAAATCCTAGGATAATCCAGCTCAAAAAAATGCTGAAAGGAAGTTAGCTGAGGAGGGGGGCGGAGGACGCTTTTTGGCAGTAAAGTGCGTGTGTGTGTGTGTAAGCGAGAGGCTGAGGGAAGGCGGGGAGAGGAGCTGGGGGAGCAGGGATGGGGATGGGGGCAGGAAGAGGGAGGATTTGCCCCGGCGCTCGGCAGATAGCGGAGTGCCCGGGAGGAAATCACTGCGGGGCTCCGCAGCCCCTGGCGCGGCCGGGCTTTCCTGCTCTACCAGCCCGCGGCCCGCCAAGGGCCGAGCAGGGTCCGGCGAGGAGCGGAGAGACCGGGAGCCTCTCCAATAAATCTCTGCCTCTGCTCGCCGAGACCTTCGCTGCGAGGCGCCTTCCTGCCCTCCGACATGACTCTGTCACTGCAGGATCTGCCTTCCTCTGCAGAGGTGCGGGCTGGAGCTGCTGAAGTGCAAGGAGGGGACCGAGAGTGGGGGAATTAAAGAGAGGGGGAAGGAGGAAAACCTGCAGCTCCCTCCTCCCCGGCAAGCAGAAACAGATGCTGTCCGGGCATCTGAGTTCACATACTTTCGAGTCAGCTCCCAAAAAAGGCTCCCCCTGACCAACAAAGGGATTTTGATAAGGAGCTGAAATGACTCAGTACAGCAAGAAGGCAAATGGGACAGATCTGCCTTCAAGCCCTGAGCCTTGTCTGTGTCATCACCCCCTTCACCCCACAAACGCTTTTCTGGTCCAGTTTTCAGTACACACAGATGTCAGCTCATTAGAGCAGTTCCTTGCACTTACTTCACATTTTATCCCAGAAATTCAGATTTCTTTACAGGACTGAGTATGCCCACCAGCATACCCAGGGAGGCAAAATTATCTCTCCTAAGGCTTCACTGACCCCTCTTGCTCTATGCCAAATGTAGCTGTATGGGTCTGGGTTAAAAAATGAACAAACAAATGAAAACCAGAATATTACAGCTTTTCACTAAAAATCAGGCCAAAGACAAGGAAAGTAGTTTTGGTTTGGAGGAAAATCGGCTAGGAAATGGAGCAAAGGACACCCTTAACACACCTCCCTTCACAAGCCTCAGTTCTTCACTCTCACAGGACAGAGGAACCCCTCTGCAAACTCACCACCTCACTCACTTGAGAGCAATTTTTCAGAGAAATCAAGCCTCTGTCTGAGATCTGACCACTGCCAAAATCAATTCAGGTTCTCTTGGTACGGTAACGTTTTTTGCTTTAGAAGTGTTGGACATTACTACTTCACACATAAGAAAAAACACCAAGGGACCTGGTGAGGGACCTTGCACAATTATAGCTCCAACTGTGCAGTTTATCACTGCAATTTTCATAATTATCCCCATTTTACAGCTTGATGCCTGATGGGTTGAGGGGGAAGTGATTTGCAGAATGTGTCATAGAGATGTCTGGCCTGTCACCTCCCTGCCTTCTGCTCCTACTCGCAGGCTAAGGAGGAAAACTCAGCTCTCACCACCAGACCAGTGGTTGTTCTCAGGAACCCTCAGTCCTCATGAAACACTTAGAACTTCCTTGAATTTATTCTGAGCTTCTCACAGCACCTTGATGTCGAGTCAGCGCATGGGATCCCTCCCTGCACCGGCGTGCCGCCAAAGCCATCGCGTGCCACAGCGCATCCTGCCTGCCTGCCAAGGGCTGCACGTCACACAGCTCACACAGACATCAGGACGCTCAGACCTGCGTGCCTTGCCAGCCCATCCTCCCACTGTCTGGGTGGCTGGAAGATGAAGCCCTGTCCTAGCCTCCTCTGGGAGGAGGCATGTCCTGCTGCACTCGCCAGCCCTTTCCCACATGGCTGAGTCCCCATACAGGACCAGCGGTGAGAGAACAGGTTCACCACGGCAAGTAACCAGACCAAGTTCTTTGAAGTCCTGAACTCCCCTCTGCAGACCCCTCCCTTCTTCCCTTCCTGAGCTAAACAAGTTGTTTAATCTCACTGTGCTGGTCTCCTCCACTGCTCTACATCAGATGGAGGTCACATCTCTAACAGGGTCTGTGTCCACCTGTACTTTTGTCTGGTGACCCCCTACACCACACTCCTGCCCCATCTCCATTGCCCTCCCTCTTAGATATGGTTTCTCTACTCCTCTCTTGCAAGTCTTATCCAAACAGAATGTCTTCAGAAGAGGATGCCTTCATTTTAAAATAAATAAATAAATTCAAAAAATAAAATCACCCCCTGCATGAGTAAAGCTTCCTCATGCCACCAGCAAGGGAATTCTGTCCCCAGGGGTGGGGGAGAACCCTGTGAAGCATGGATCCCCTCCCCTTCCTTGTACAGCCCTGCTCCAAGGCTCCCAGTCCCAGAGCATGGGCACTCAGCAGCACTGCTGGGTCAGCACATCACCCTCACCCCGTGGTGTTTATTACAGGCCAGCAGGCATTTTCAGCTGGAAGCACCATTTCTTGGTGCCATCTTTGGAAGCCATGGTGATGGGTCCTGATGGCTGATGAACACTGCAGAAATTAGGTGCTGCCATCTCATTTTGGTTATTTGGGGTCTGTGGTCTTCTGCCCTGATCCCAGCCAGGACCCTGGACTCTGAGTGTCCAGCGCCAGGTTGCAGGACCCACCAGCAGCCATCACCACCATGGTACCCTAGCGGGGAAAGCAGAGAGACTGCCACACCCGTGACAAGAATAAACAGTATTTGAAGCACAAGGAGAGGGAAGAGAAGCTAGAAACAAAACAGGGAATATTCCCACTTTATCCACAGAAGCTCTTTCAGATACTGTAGGTTTGCTTCCCAGCTCCTTGTTCCTATGGAAGGAAGAGAGCTGGAAAAAGGAAATGGCATGGCAAGCTGGGTGAAAGAGGTATGTGCTGCAGTGAGAGAAAGAAACCATGAGGGACTCCAGGAGAGCTCTTGCCAGGCAGGCTGGGCTACAGGGGTGGCTCTTCCCGTGCCAGGATAAGGTTCAGCAAGAGGACAGAGGGGAGGTCGCTACAGGAGTGCCCAGGGATCCTGTGGCCAGGAGGAGGAGGAGGAGAAGAAGGAGGAGGAGGAGAAGGTCAGGCAAGGTAAGCGGGAGCCAAACAAGGAAGGCTTTACAAATAAAGCACTTCATATCGGAGCCTGAAATCAGTGCTGAGCCAAGGGATTTTTCTGAGGGAAAGGGGCGATGTTCTCCAGAGAGGAAAAAATACAAAATCTGGATTTGCGCAACCCAGGAGGCAGGGCTTTGAACTAGCTTGAGTGAGCAGGGCTAAGGAGTGAGCCAGTGTCCCTCCTGTGAAAGCTTCCACAGACAAGATCAGGCAAACCTAGAGAGGAAAAGGTCTCAGGCAAGAAGTATGGAAAGTAAAATGGAATTCAAGATTGAAACAACTGGAAAAGAAGGGGGAAATTCTCTCCTTCCTAAAAAAATAAAATAGAAATAGAAAATAGAAAAATAAAAAAAAGGTCTTTTCCTAGGAGCAACACTAAGCCAAATCAGGGTTCTCATAGCATCTGTCTCTCCCTAGATATTCCTTCTTCATCTCTGCCAACATATGCAGAGTGTGATGGCCAGTGGCCCCAAAGTGCCACAGCCGAAGTCTGAAAGCCATGACAATGACTTTAATTCCTTCCCTTTGAGCCTGTAAATATAGGTCAGGATTTTAAGTCAGTTGCAGAGGCCTCCCTGTCAGCGAGGGCCACAGGTTCACGCAGGAAGGTGGGGCACCTTCCCACCCTGCTTCACTGCTGATCTGCCATGCCTCACCCGCCCTTCAGCTTGAGAACGGATGTGGTGAGCCAGCCTCGTGTGTGAATGAACATAGCACAGATAATGACTTTACAGTTCGTCACAGGTCTCTCCGTTCTCACAGGCAAGGTATGGGTGACACCAGGAGCACTCCAAGAACCTGAGGAAGGAGCTTTGGCCATTAGGTCTAAGTATTTCTTCCCCTTCCACTAGGAGCTGGGAGCCGTGGCTGAGGTGCTGCAGAGGCTATTTCTGGGCACCCATCTCTCCCCTCCCTGCTGCATTTCCTTCATTGTGTTTGAGCTCTTTCCTATCTGTGGCCTTTAAATCTCCACCGATCTGCCAGGCGCCACTCAGTACAGAAAGGGGGGGGGAGGCAGACTCAGGGAGGGGGAGATCTGAACCCCTAAAAATAGCCCTGCCGAGTACGTCTGTTTTCCTGACACAGACGGTTCATTGTTAGACTCTGACACGCCAGTTCACCCTCCCTCCCCACCCCTCAGCATATTCTCTTTCCTCTCCTGCCCCTCTGCAGAGCAGTTTCCTGTCTACTCCCATCTCTGTGGCCAAAGCTGGAGTGTACTGTGAAGCTGAAGGCTGGCGTGGGGTCTTTTGTTTCCCTGAGTACATTTTGGACCATAGACTATGGGGTTGATCCTTGTCACAGGGCACCTACCACTCTTGGTTCCTAATTTTACCCATTCCCAGCCACACAAGCCCTGTCTCCTCAGCTCCCACCTCCCTTTTTGCCTTACACCCTCTTGACCTACACCCTGACATACCTTGTTCTGTGTGTCTCTCTGCCCTATGCAGCTGTTTTGTCAGCTACTTTGCAGATCCCAGCACCTTGGGAACAAATGAAGGAGGCACCCCACACTTGCTACCAAGTCTCCTTGCTGCTGCCTGCCTGCCCATGGCATGACAGATAGTGTAACCAGGGGCACAAGGTGGACTTGGCAATGCTGGGTTAGCAGTTGGACTCAATGATCTTAAAGGTCTTTTCCAACCTACATGGTTCTAAGTACCCCAATATAATAGGATAATTCAGTACTGACCGTACAGAGCACAACTACAAAACATGCAACTCTGTTTTTAGCCAGATTGCCTTCTCTCACTGTTCACAGTCCTTTCAGAGATGTCTTGGATACAGAAAACAGGATGAGGAACATATCTCCATTCCCTAACTCAGAGCACAAACTTCTTTGAACCATGACATTTGCCTAATTCTGTGTTTGTCCAGCATCTAGCACAGAGGATCTCTAATTCCTGGCTGGGGATTCCAACTGTTTGTTATTTAAACAACATGAGGACCATTATAGAAAGGCTTTATGTCTCCCTGTGTAAAACTCTATTGACAGTTCAGTAATATGTGACAGTACTGTAAAACAAACATTCAGAGAAAAGAAATCTATCAGACAAGCCAAACAGCTAGCAAAAGCTTCCTTCATCTCAGAGGCATGGTCTGAACCTCCTCCTAGCATCTTACCAGCAGGGTGACCCATTTGGTGAGGCAGGAAGACCACAAAACTTCCATGATGCAGACATTCCAAAGTCACACAGGCTTTGAGATCATCCTGCCAGCAAGTTTTTGAATAACTTCGAAGAGATAGGTGGCAACTTTATGCTGAGTACAAGCAAGGTAGTGTGTCACAGAGGGTGATTCCTTTAACACATTGCCTCACTGCAAATATCAACCATAAGGATTCCCACCAAACCAGGAAATGTTTTTGCTGCTTTTTTCCACCTGATCAGCTAACCAAAGAGGCCCGCAGAAATTAAAAAACTTGCCTAAAACTACATTTTGACTCCATAGCACAGCAAAAAGCCCAACCAGCTACACCTGTGAACATGGGGAATGTCTTAACCATAAGGCCATTTCTTCTCATGTCTTAACAGCCTGTAAATACAAGTGATAATCAGAATTTTCAAGCACAGACAGAGTCTCTAGGAGCTGAGAAAACTCAATTGGGGAAGAAAATCCTGAGGAGATCTATCTAGCTATCCCTTCAGACACCCCTTGCTTTGTCACTATGTGGCGGCTTTACTACCACAGCCTAAGAGATAGAACGAGAGTTTCAAGTATCAATCTCTTCCTCCACATTTGCAACTCACTGGTTTTGTGGCAGTTTCCCCAGCCCTTTAGCCTATAAACACTGTTCTAACAGTAATGAAAAATCTGTTGAGCCAGAGGCCTATAATAAAATAATAAAAAAAACCACCTATTTTGTCTCTCCTGTCCTCAGTTCTGCCAAACAACAGCATTGGTAGCACTCTGTAAAAAACCCCATGTGCATAATTTCTGATTAGGTCAGCTCACCACAACACAGAGGACACTGAAACCAACACCCCTTTACTGCCTGTATTTCCCCTTTCAGATGTACCTCTCTTATCATCCATTCTGCTAATCATGTTGCCACAGGATAAGGAAGTTGTGGATTAACATGACTGCATAAAAACAGCAGCCTTGCATTATTTTAATGGTGATTCAAGGCTAAGGGCTGAGAATTAATCTCTATTGTAAGGACTAAGCTGGAAGGGAAAAAAGAAGTGGGTTTAGGGGTTCACTCCAGCAAGGATCCATTTTGGTCACTTTCTGTAGAAGATAAGGGCTGTTTCATAATAATGTTTTTGTTGTTGTTGGAAATAAAAACCCCAACAAATAGCTCAGGGAACACTTACTATTTTAGGGATAAAAGCTAGCCTGTTACATGCTATTTTTAAAAGTCACTTAAAACCTGACTTCTTTTATTCTGAGGTCTTCTCTTGATCACTTGCATGAATCATCTTTTGTATGAGAGACTTACATCTTGGTTTAGCCCAAGCTTTCAACTAAGATTCCTTTGATTGTGCCTGAACATCCAGCACAAGGACGAGTTCCTATGAAGAATTACCAGCTATGATGGTGGCCTTCAGCTAGGACAGTCTGCTTCTTCACACCTTCTCTCTGTCTCTAACAGGGCAAAGCATGATTTGATGGCAGGAAGGGGGAAGAGAGGAAATACAAGTTTGCAAAAGCCACACGTTCTCTTTGCAGACACCTCTAACGAGGGCTGGCAGCTGTGAGGGGTAGAGAGTGCTGGCAGCTGCGTCAAGCAAGGCCAGGTGTTCCTGCATGTGGCAGGCTCTGGCACATTTGTTGTTTCTTATTTCTGCTTGCTGAGCTACATCCCTGTAGGAAATGCTCTGGTGGGTCTGCACAAATGATCTCCTATTGTCTTCTCTGCAAGGCTGATCATATTCCCTCCTCCTTCATGTTTTTTCTTCCTGCCTCACACCACATCTCCCTTCATGGTCAGGCATGCCCCTAAGTTAAGTGGGAAAACAACTTGCCTTTCTACTGTGCTCTCAAATGCTGAAGGTACTGAGCAGGAAAATCAGCTCTGTGGGGAGATTCCTTCTGCCTGAGTGTCCCCTCGCTCAGGATGTGTAAAATTATATCCCCTCATATACTACCTCAGGAAAAGCCACGTTTCTCCTTTAACATTTCCTTACCTGTGTCCTGGCTGTTCTAGCCGGGTGTGTTTTCTGTGGGGATATGCCAAGTTAAGGAGGATGTTTTTAAACTTCTTTAGCACACTTGTTTTCTCTTTTCCTTTGCTTTCAGAAATGTCACCAGCTCTGCAGTGCTGTCAGCAAAATTATTTAGTTTGAATCCTACTGAGTCTCAACACCTCCAAGCAAAGGTGGCACAAAGTTCTCTTCTTTCCGTCACAGGTCAAAAGGGCTTGGCTTGCCTTCATTCTGACACCTCATTGCCTAAATCTGTAGCTCAGATTATTTCCTGACTCGTGCTGAAGTTAGACTGGGTGTAAATTATAGCAGAAACTACTCAGAAGACTTCAGGCTAAAACTGGTTATATTCTCCTTGTGCTTTGCAATTACTTACTCAGCTTAACAGGCTGCTTTCAACTTTTATGGCTAGTGCAGCATCGTTGTAGCTCGCCAAGAGGACTGGGACATCTAGAGAGCCCTCTCCTGTGTAACTGGGGTGCCTACAGCAGAACTGGTGTCTTTTCTGTAGACTAGCAGAGCGGGTTTGTCATCTTTAGAGTAAGCTTTGGCTAGGAAGCCTGGCTCCCTAATGCTGCCCTGCTATATTTAGACCCTCTTCTGGTGTGCCCACCCAGTGCTGTTCCCCTTGTTTGTTTCCTACCAAACAATGAGACCTGAAAGAATTGCTTGGAAAGGGGCCAAGGCTCTTGCAAACGAAACTGTCAGGCAGCCAAGCTTTGCAATGGGCCCCTTGTAACATACTGTACTGAGAAATGGGAAGCAATTGTGCCTCTTCTCTCCAACCTCCACCATGGGCTTTTTCCCCTTGCTAAGAGCTCTGTGCTGTAGCCCTGCCCCAGGACTGTCTTTCAGGAGGTGTCAGAAGACACGGGGGGGATGCCAAGAGACAGCAAATCAGGATGGCAAGGAGCAATGTAAGATCTGCTCTGTGTTCTCCCTCACCCCTAATCCTGTATTCCTGCCAGGGCACATTTTAGCAGCAGGTTGTTCCTGGAAAGCTTTTGCTATCTCTGCCCTGATTGTAGTAGGAGCTGCTCATGTACATATAGGGTTACAGGTGTGGTCAGATGCCCTTCTCCCTCACCCCATTGTTCTTTTCTGTGCTCTTGTGGTGTTTGGCCACCATTCTCTGCTACAGGAGCACTGTAGCACCAGCCCTACTGGTGTGCAGAGCAAGAACAAGATTACTTCAGCTTGTTTTAAACAAATGGAGCCAAAGTATAAAACAAAGAGGGGGAGAAACAAACAAACAAACAAACAAACAGGCCATATAGGGAGAAGAGACAATGAAAGTATTTTTTAAGACTGAGAGGTCTGCCTAATCCACAGCAGCCTAAATGATGAGAGCCTGGAAATCACAGATTTGCATCCAAAATGGATTTGTTCCATTACCTTAAGTTCCAACTTTGCTGCTTCTTTTGGCCCTCTGAGCCACAATAGCTCTAGCCAGAAAAGGACATGTGTATCCCTGAGGGAGATTCCAGGAACATCCTTCAGCTGGATCAGGTTTGGGTCTTCTTTTAAACCCATAAGCGCTATAGAGGTTTTCTTGGGGNTTAAAACCAGTAGCGGGTGAGAGGTTTTTTTGGGGGAAAAAAAAAAAAAAAAAGGTGCTAATATGCTGTGTAAGAAAGGTGCTGAGTACCAGAATGATAGAAAAATTTCCAGAAAGAGAGAGACTAGATAGAAAAGTATCTGCCTAAACCACACAGACATCTGCTAGTCCTGCCTGAGAAGAGGGGTATAAATCTCTTGTGAGGAGGAGGGCAGGAGTGCATGTGACCTCAGTGCCAGTGTCATACTCTCAGTCCATTGATCACCCCATACACACAGTTCTCTGGAAAATTTAAGAGATACCGGGACAAATCCAATGGTTTGAATTATATAGCATCTTTTTTGTAACAATACCAAATATTTCCAACTTGAAAATGGAACCAACTTTTAAGAGCAGCTTAGGAGAATGCATGCTGTCAGGAAAAATGCAGCTGGGGCAAAAATAAGTAGATAATAATATTTTGAGACCATGGGCACACAACACTGATTCATGGGCTTTGTAGGGTAGCAGTCTCATGGAGAAACTGTGTCTGAATGGAGGGTACAGGGAACTACTTAAGTGCTACAAATTCATGTTTTACAGGTAAATCAGTAAAAGGGAGAAACTATTGCATCAAGGAGAGGCTGCATTTCAGACTGACCTCTAGCAGAGAGGATCTATAGGACACAGCATGCAAGACCCTACAGTGTTGCACTTCAACGTATCACAGAAGATAATTTGAGTAACTCCAAGGCCTCCAATAAAACGGAGTCAATTGGGAATTGCCTTTGTCATAGGAGATAAGGGAGTTATTAGAAAACCCAGTATATGTTGGGTTTTCTGGATTGTAATGTTGTTGTCACACAGCAACTGCTGTAAAGTCCCAGCTCCTGGTATCAGGGGGTTTCTTGTAAGACTCTCAGATTTCAGGATAAACCACTACCAAAAAAGGTACAGCAGTCATTAGTGCATAGAGAAATATTAAAGATACAAGCCAAAAGAACTTGGAAAATTTTGGACATCAAGCTGAGAAAAATAGGCCTTTCTCTGTAGCAGCTCCTGATTTAGTGCACACAGGCTGGACAAGAAATCTGTGATCTTGCTTTGTGTTGCAATAGAGAAGGAGGTTATTTCATACTTGCTGTTTATTGCAGAACACAGATCCACTGTGCTCAGTGACTAAAGATCATTTATGGAGCCTTAACAGTCAACAGGAAATTATATTTGCATTTTGCCAAATCACTTTATCATTATGCCATTTGAAAAGACTGTTCATCTATTTCAGTGGTTGCTTAGGAGATGTGACAGGGATTGGTCTGCAGCCACATCCTTTTCTGACTCTCCAAGACAGCGCTGCAGCCCCTTACCTATAAGAAAGCTACAGGGCGACCACTGGAATTACCAGAGAGATTTTGTGCTTGGGGTCCTTTTGTGACCTGCTGTGGCAGCACAGTCAGGTGGAGGAAGCCCTGAGCTCCAGCTGAACATGAAATGGAAAAGGTTGCCAGCAGGGAGAATCAGGAGAAGGTGGATTAATGACATCCTGAGAAGCTCAGGGATGGCAGTGAAATGGCTGCTGAAGTGGTGCTAATTGTTTGAGGAACATGCAACAAAAGCCTGTGTTTGGTGATTGCAGAATGGGTCTCCTGTTCTGGGAGGAGCCTCTTGCAGAAGCTTCTTTTTAGATGTGAAATGAGTAGGAGCAGTGGGAGGACTGCTAGGGGTGCAGTCATAGCTGCTTTGGGGATTTTTAATTGTGTTTTTAGCTTTTAAATTAAATGGACCTTCCTTTTAGAAAATGAAGCTGTTTAAGAAATCAGTGGGAAATTTTGGGTATTAAAGGTCCAATCTCACACCAGCAATGTGAGGTAAGTCACCAGTGAAAAAAATAGAAAAATCTGCTGAAGTCCAAGAGCTCCTTTCCCTACAATTTGCAGACTTTTTCTGGAAGTTCTGGGAGGTTTTCTTACGTTACTTCATTATTTATTATTATTTTTCTTCAAGAACTACTGCTCTTATCAGCACTACAAAGTTCATGGCATGTTGGAAAACCAAGGAAGACTAGATTGTCTTCTTCCATCTCACCATAAGTGAGGCTGGAAAGGCTGAGATGTATTACCTCTAAAACCTTGTAAGACATATGAACCAAAAAGAAACAATTAAATTCACACCTACAGATATTATTTCCTTTCCTTGCCAAATCTGTTTTATCAGCTTCTATGTCCTGCACAACTACTGGGTAGCTCCATTATCAAATAAGAAGTAGAATTTAAATGCTGTCTTTCTGCATCTTAATTGAATTCCAGTTTTTATCTAAAAATAGCTTGACACAAATCAAAGTAAAGAAAAAATTATCACATAAATAAGCAAAGCCATTCTCTATTTTCTAACATAAGTAAATGCAAATTGTGGATTTGAATAAAAGTGAGTGATTAGATTGTTCTGTTTACATGTGCAGAGAGCCCAGTCTAGCAAAAAATTACCAAATTTAGAGGAAGAGCTATATTTAGCTTCAAATCAGGATGTTTTAATTACCAGCTAACAGGAAGCAACCTTTTTAGTTCAGTTTAGTTTTGTTTTCTGGTAATTTTTATGGAGTTTTAGAAATAACTACAAATATGAAGCATAATTAAAATAGATTACACCAATCACCCTTTTTTTTGCTATCTGATATTTTTAAAGCACACCATCTCAAACAGACATAATCATATATCAGTCATGTGGAAACTACAAATGCTTTTCTAAGACACCCCAATTTGTGTCAACTCACAGTTGTCTCCCTTTTAAACTATCTAGGCTACCCACAAATTATTTTGAGCTAGATCATCTCTTTTCAGGTTAACCTTTGCAATAAGTAACATGATTTCTCACATGTTTGCTGGTTTTGCTCATTCTTTATGGCCAGAGAAGAAGTAGATAGCGGTGGAGACCCCCAACACTCAGTGTGTGCTTAGCAGCCTCCAAACAAAAGAAAAAAAAAATTACAAAACACCATTTTTTCTGTTCACTCTAGGCTAACACTAGCTCCTGCTTATTACAGGCATGTGAAACCACAGCCACTCGATACCTGAGGGTTATGAACACTTTTTGAACTCACTGTGAAATGCCACAGCACCTGAGCCCAGCTCTTGCATCAGGGGTACTTAGGCGCCACATTTCCAGGGGACCTTGGAGTCTCTGTCACCCCTATGAGTCCTCCTGCTCTGCCCTTTCCGGGTACAATGTTTCCCATAGTTCAGCTTTTCGTGCCGTCCTTGGGTTCCCAGAGCCTGTTTGGAGACTGCAGAACAATAGCAATTGCTGAAAATATGAAATGAGAGAAAACATCTTGGTAAAACACTCACACACTGGGAGTAGGATAAAAAAATAAGATGTGACAGCTCAGCTCTGGGGCCTCAGGATCTATAGGTTGTGGATAAAAACAGCTTCTGTTTTTCTTCTATAGCCTTACCTCTTGTTGTGCCTCTGAAAAATGCCAATAAGGAGACAGATCCTCTTTGTCATCTCTCCTAGGAAGTGCATTCCTCCTGTGCCAATACCATCATACCTTCTATTACCATAAAGCATTCTGGATCCTTCTCCCTCCTTTTATTTGGCTTCTAATCTCAGTGAATAATTTTGCCATGAATTGTTTATTCAGCAAATCTCACTTCTTTTTCTACTTTTGGAGTATCCCAGAGAAGATTGAAATTTCCTCAGGTTCTTTATTATCTTAGGCTCTCTGGCAAGTTTTCTGCAGTTTCTTCCTCTTGTCCATGGATTGACTGTGAACTTTGACTAGTTGTGGTTTCATTTGGTTTCATTTGGGCCAGCTGTGATGAGTGAGACCACATGGCCTGAGAAAAATCAAGAGCACAGTCTCATGCTAATGTTTGATTGTAAAAAGATCAGCATTATTAATTCAGGTGCTGTTAACTTTTACACCTGTATCTTTCACTTAAGGAGGATGCTGAAGGGAGAAAGATTTAAGTGTAAGACTGCATGCCATCGAAGGGGAATAAATTTTTTTTATTATATTCAGAACAGGATACAGCCTCAGATACAAAATTCAGAGAGAGCAATGATGACAGAGAAATTACGTTGTCAAGCTGCCAAAAGCCTCTTCATTTCATTGCTATCCTGGGGCACCCTCGTGTTCTCCATGTCCCCATCCCTGCCCCAATAATCTGTTGTGTGGTTGCTGAGGGCAACTCTTAAGGCAAGTGGAGCAGGTAGTGACACAGGGATAATCCCAAAATGATCCTTCTTTTAAATACTGTGTGGGTGTGGGTTGCCATAGCAAGGAAATCCCATGAAAGGGTGTCCCAGTGTTGGTGTAGTAGGAAGGAGGGCTCTTTGAAGGGAAGTGCTTCTCTTGGCTGGCCTCTGCTGTGGTGTGCTGGCCACACCTTGCTCTGATGAGAGCTTTGGTGCAAAGCTCCGGCTTGCTGCTCGCTCCTGTCGTCCCTGGGCTCCTTTGTTTACCTTCTGAGTGAAGGAAGGAGAAGCAGGGGGTGGAGAGGAAAAGTGACATGGTTTCTTTGGACAGTCACTGTCCAAGAGACAGAGAACTTTGTGGAAAAAGAGGAAAACAAGGGAGCTCCACCCTTTTACCACTGAAACGTCTCAACCACATCCCAAACCTCGGCTAGCTAGAGATTCCTTCCTCACACTGAGAAACAGAAAAGGAGCCAGGAGAAGTGGGATGTACAGGGACCCAGAGATATTTTTAAACATACTGGAGGTCTGATTGCATAGTTTTGGCCTGGTTTTGTTGGCACAAGGCCCTTTCTTTACTGGTTTGGATACAGCACGCTTGCTGAGGAGGCCCTCCTCATGTGTCAAGATGAAATTTTCTGGCTGGAGAGACAGCTTTGGGGACAAGTAACCAGACCCAGCAGCTTCATGCTTGTTCTGCAGCCTGTTTTGTCCAGGAGACCCTCCTCTCAAACTTGCTGCTCCATGTAATAAAGCAGGACTGCCAAAGAGGACCTGCTGTGGGCCTTGACACAATGTCTTCCGATGAGGACTTCAGGCCTAGGCAGCCTTTCCTTCCCACACAGCTCTTTGGCTGTCCCACAGCCAGAACCTCCATTCCTGTGTGGGAGGCAGACAGCCACCATGCCAGGTTGGACCAGACCCTCTGTCCTTACAGAGCTGTGCCTCAGGGCCTCTTACCAGCCACAAAAGAGGAGCACAGGAGGAGGGAATTGAGGAGGAACCAGTTAGGGACATGAGCCATGACTAAAGTTTGCATGCAAGTGTATGTGGAAAATGGGCAGGGAAAGAACTGAGGCTGTACTCAGGGGGATAACTTGGGTGCCTTATGCCTTTCAGGAGTGTAAGACACCACTACTGAAAGAGAAGGTCAAAGCCAGATGATTAAATCCTCCTGACTGGGCTGTGGAGGGAGGCTCTGCAGTGTACTTGATCATTCTTGATCCAGTGGGGGATGATGACAAGGAACTGAAGGCAGGAGAGGCCCAGACACTTCCCCACACACGGCTGATCTCAGCCCATGTCATGCTGTGGTGATGTGGTATGTTGTGGTGATGTGGGACATCCTGTGACACAACTTATGACAAAGCCAAGAAAGTTTAAAAGTGCTAAAGAAGAAAAGCTTTGCTGTGTTTATTTTTGGTAGAAACAGGAAGGATGGTGGTGAGGCTAAAAAGAGCCTAAGCCATGTCCTTTCAGAAGCCCACACCTAACAAAATGTATTTTCCAACACACGGTAAAGGCAAGAGCTCATCCTTTACCTAACAGCTTTCATGGAGAAAGCATTCAGTTAGATGGGAATTTCTTCACCTCCTGTTGAGAAGCAACCCTATCTGGGTGGTAAAAGAGCTGTCATTTAAACCTGAAGGTAACAAAAAGAAGCACACATGTGAGAAATCAAACTCATGGTAGGCAGGAGTTCAAACCTGTCCAGAGTAACAGCGCCATGGGCCTCTCCTGAGGAAGGAAACACAGGGCTTGTAGTTAACACTCTTCATTAGGGGTTCCAGTGTGCAGCTCATCTGCAAGGCAGCACCTCCATCACTTCCAGATTAAAATGCTTGAAGGAATGAGCTGCTCTTGTGGGTTTTGTTGCATGCAGGGGAATCCCTGATCCAAATGCTGATCATGATTTTTGTGCTTTGTGTACGAATGCTGCTAGAGCTGCAGTCCTAAGCTAAGGACTCCTCAGTTTTTCTTACTGATTTTGGTTTTAAAGCAACTAAAACTTGCCAAGAGGGAACAAAGGAATAATATAGCTTCACTTTCTGGTAAATTAATTTTTTCCCCCATGGATCTATATTAGTTTTTTCTTTCATAAACGGTGCAAGTAGGTAGATTTAATTTTTGAACAAAATCGTACTTAGTAGCTGTTAGTAACACCTGATCCTGGCTCTCTAGGCAGAGTTCCCGTTTAGAAATCCCTGTGTCTGCAGTAACTACAGCCCCTTAATTCAATCATTTGTCTACCATTTTCCCCTGAAATAAAATTAAAATCTGCTCTGACACGGTTGCTGCAGCAGGAACAGCACGTAGGGCCCTCCATCACTTGGCGTTGGAGGCACTTGTGGGATTTGGGACACAGTTTGACATCTAGTGGTAACGTGTGGTATAATCCCAGAGCTCATACAGCGGGTGCAAGGGTCACAATCCTGCATCAGGAGAGGTGAGGTGTATGCTGGTGTGCTGCATGTACAGCCACACATCAGTGTTATGGGTCTTCTTATCCTGCACTCACTTTTGACTAAGGCAGAAAACCAGCTAAGAGTAGACCCAGGTCACATTTCATCCAGAAAAGAAACATCTTTTAAGATTTGTGTTTTGATCTCTTTGCTTATGATCCCTTAGTCCATTGTGCAATAGCAGGAAGGTCTTAACACAAGTAAAACAACAGAAAATGTGCAAATAGTTAATTCTGAAGTCTGGCAGGAGGCTAGGTTTAAATAAATTTGGGATATTTCAGCTTCAGGTTTGATTGGTGCCATTCATGATTGCAGCCAGGAGAGTCTTCTTAGCTGTTCTGCTGCTAGGAACTGAATAATGATGCACTGATAGAAGCATCTTCATTAAAAGAAAACACAGGGAAGAGCAAAATTATTCAAGTGATTTGAGCAGCGGCCCGAAGCAACACTCCTGGAGGGTTACAAAAAGTTGAAATGTGCTTTATTTTTTTACTTCTCCACACTTCCTACAATCAGTATGGGAAAGTATAATAATCTCTTCAGAAACACAATTTTAGCCCAACCCATACTCAAAATCTCATGGGGAAATTGCATGCTGCCAAAAGTTTGGCCAGTTTCTCAGCTTGGACTGCAAGGAGCAGCTCCTTTGAGCTTGCAAAATCTGCTTCTTCCCACTGAAAGCAACCTGTGCAGACAGTGGTCAGGAAAACTGTCTGCCTGGAAACATTAGATTAATATGTATACAGGGATTAGTAACAATTTACCAGGGATTCATTTGACCTGCTGTGTATAGCTGCTGAAACAAAAAAAAAAAAATTAATTAGAAAATATATTATGTAAATATATTGTATATATTTAAATATGTCTAAATGTATATCTAAATGTATAAGAGTTCTGAAGAATTTTCTTTTCTTCTAACTACAGTCAAGAGCTCCTCAGGGCAGGAATTATCTCTGTCTGCCAGGAGGGTGCCACAAACATTTGTGGCACAAGACAGGGTAGTGTTTCTTCTAGAAACCAGGTGCAACCACAGAAAGAGGAGAAAATCCAGCAGTAACAAGAGCTTGGTCCATGGCATTTATAGTGTCTTCTAGTTGGTGGTGATCGTGAAACAAAATTTTGTGGGTGATAAGCTTACACATGTGTAATGTGACAGAGGTTTAAAGGAAAACTATCAAACAAGAACAGTGAAAGATCACTCATAATCAAGATACTGCTATCAATGTGAAAGTATATAGGGTTCTTTTGACAGCAGGGAGTGAAAAACAGAAGAAATATGGCCATTACTTCATAAAAGACCTCATAGCCTTCTCCTACATATCCCATCTTTGCCATCAGCCTCTATAGCTGCATGTCTATCTCCAAGCCTAGGAACAGCCAGTGAAATCCCAATTGAGGACTACTGCAAGGAGCACAAACACAGAAAAACTCTAAAATTTTTAAGCATTCTTTAGAAAGTGTATAAATCTGTGTTAACCCATTATGAGTACTCTTAACAAGTTTCCATTAATATATGTTTTTTAAATAACACATTAATATTTTGGAGAGTGGCAGCTCAGATGAAAGAGAAAAGCCTTTCTAGGAGAAAGCTGAAAAGATAATGACCATGTTTTTGATCTCCCAACACATAACAAATGAATCTTCTTATGTTAGTATGATCTTGATAATGATAATGGTAACCCAGTGCTGCTCTTGCTTTGTATGGTATTGTTCCCTTAAATATATGGTGCATTTTGCTGTGACTGTACATTATGTTAAAAAAAATGACAGGGAAAGTCTTTAGGGAAATTTATAAAATACTGGTGGGGATGAATGGGGCTGTCCCCAAGGTAAGAACTGTTCTGGTCTTGGTCTTCAAAGCAGGAGGAAGAAAGAGGATTTTTGTCCCCGTATATGGGAGATCTTCCTTCCCCTTTTTCCTCCCTTTATGTCTCCTCTGACAGTTCTGCAGTCCTGTTAGCTGGAAGGTGAAATTCTGAAAACTCAGGTGAGTGCTGGTTTCTGCTGTGCAGAGAGGAGATCCTGATCCTGGTGTTTTACACCACAAATCTCTGAGCCTTAAGGGCATGCCATATTCCCTGCACAATATCAGCTTTCTGTTCTCTTGTTCCTCAGCACCTTGCTGTCTCTGCTCCCGTCCCTGCACATTTAAACAAACACCAGTTCATGTGTTGTGGAGAAATGGCTGAAAGAAGTCACACATCTCAGTGTATCAGCAGCTCTGATGCCCTTTTGCAGATACAACACAGCAAGGATTTCTGCAATCTGTTTCTGGGTACTGTTCCTATTTATCAGAAATAACTCTTCCTGTTACTGCCTCAGTCCCTCTGAGCCCACAGAGGCCATGCAAGGCACAGAGCCAGGGAGGCAGGGTACACAGCAGTCAGTGACCACCACCCACTGTGCTTACAGCAACCAGCAGGAGCCCCAGCATCGCCACAACTCCAACACAAACCAAGCAACCAGGATAGAGCTGCCTGTGTATTCCTGGGCAACAGTTTCCTTCACAAGCCAGCTCTCAGACACTCACTCTTTGCAGCAGTGCAGCTCAGAGGCAGAGCCCACGCAGAGGCACTGGAGGAGCAGAGCTTTCTTTCCCTGCCCTCTGGCAGGTGCCCTCCTTACGCAACGCCTTTGCAGAGCCAGTGCCATTCTTGCACTAGCTGGGACCTGTGCCCGCCACGTGCCTGGCCATCCTTCCCCTGAGGTACATCCTGCATCCTCTAAACTGCAGCAGCTCCAGGGCTGGAGCTCAAAATATTTTCCCTGACATATTTTCAAAGGAGATGTCAGGGGAGGATTTGTCTCCCCCAGCTGTGCAATGCCTACGTCAGACCTTGACATCTACAATATCTCTTTTTATAATCAGCCACAACTAACAGGCACTTGAAGGGCATGGTTCATTTCTTTTTGCTGACTATAAAGGAGGTCCACAATGATGAGCCTAGATGCAAACATCTGCATTCAATCAAGGGAGGGAGATTAATTCCATCCCAGTGCCCAAAATTTTTGGAAGCTCTAAACATTTAACCCCATTGCTTAACATTCAGAAATTATTTCACATTTTTTAGGCTGGAAGCATTTCTCTCTTTTTTTCTGGCAAGCTCAGTCTTTCTCTTCTTGCACGCTTTGAAAAAAAGGAAAATCTTGGCATCACCTCAGACTAAAGTGGTGGATGCTAGTTAATTGTCTAACAAAATTGATTGATTAATTTTTTATCTATCTATTTATAAAACTCTCTTAACGCTATGAAGTGCTATAGAAATGCCATGTTGTTGTCAATAATTAATGAAGTAACATCTGGTGGGCACAAAGATGGATCACTGTCCCACAAATAAGGGTACACTGTGTTAACTTAAACACTATTTTTAGGTAAGTGAAGCTCATTACAAGCCTCCACAGAACAGTTTTGCCTAAAGAATGGTCCTTACCTCAGAGCTTTTATTGTTGTTCTTGCTGCAGCTCAAATAAAATAGTAGCCCAACACTTTGTTTTCATCAGGATTATTATAAATATTCTTCCCATTTTCTCCATTCTGCTCAATTTCTGGAGCCACTCCAGCAACTGGGATACCTGGTCTCCTGCCAATGCTCCATCGAGCAGCTGTCCTGTGAGCCTCTCCAGTACCCTCCCCAAGAGGCAACTTCTGTGAGTGTGTGTGTGATGCTAATGAGATGCATGTGGCTTCGTTTGATAAGTTCAGAGAAATGTGTTGTGCATTTGGGTTCCCACCGATCCCTCCTTTTCAAGGCTGCAGGAAGTAAATCAGTCATGTTTTAAATGATCCCACGCTCCAGCTGCTGCAGATTTGGAAATTGTTAATGAATGCTGCTCACAGCGTTATCTGCTTGTGGCCATATGGCTCTGTGGGGAGAAACTTCCATCCCAAAGTATTCTGTGCACCTTTCTGCCATTCTGGCAGCACCGCTGGAAGGCGACCATCACCTGTGCTGGAGGGTGACAAACAAATCTTCTTCGGTAGCCAGTGCATTGCAAGCGGGCATGAGGGAGAATTTCATTTTTATGGCTTTTACACAGGCCACTGGGGCAAATTTTGCTTTCTGTTCCAGTGTAGAGCAGATCTTAAAATCCTTGACTCCTAATGATGTGTGGACAGCATCCTGCTTGGCATTACAATGCATGAAATTAATCCTTTTTGATGCCGTATTCTGACTTGGAAACTCTCTGATTCTCTTTTCAAGGCTCAGCGACCTTTGGAACAAATGCCCATTCCTTATCCCTGCATTCCAGTTTCAGAATTCTATCCCCCTGTGTGTGACTAGTGGGAGGCTTTATCATATTGAATGTAGACTAGTAAAAAAATATGGGTTAAAAGGGACCTCAAACATTCATTTTACCAATCTTCTGTCCAAAAGAGAATAACCTATATCTGGGCCATTCCTAGCAGATACTTATCTAATGTTACCATGATGGAAACTCACCCATCCAAGACAATCTACTACAGTGCATCTGTAGCCTTAAATTCCTCTTGCTGCAGTTCATTACATTTCCTTTCCCCAGCAAAAATATGAAGAAAATAATCCCATACTTTTTGCAGTGGCCTTTTACGTGTTGAAGACTGCATCACATCCTCCTCCTCAAGCAATGTCATTTTCTCTAGCTTAGGCAGTACTCTCTGTCTTTTCTCACACATCTTGTTTTCTCGACCACTGACCTTTGTTGGCACCCTCCTCCCAGACTCTGCCCAGCTGATGCACAAACATTTTGAAGTGTGATGCCAGCTGTCTGAATGAGATCATACCAATCACCAGTGCTGAAGGATTACTACCCAGGCTCTTCACAGGAGTCTAGCCATACATCTTAGTATGGTCTTACACATTTTCACAACAGTGTGACATTGATGATTCACAGCCTTATTTTGATCTGGTGGAAACCCTTCCCACCCACCCTTTTCTCAAACCCCTCTGCACAGGACTGTTACTTAGATAGCAACAAACAGTTGCTTTTCAGTATCTAAGGGACTTGCTTCTCTTTGAATGTTGCTGATTTTCCCCTGGGAGAGATAAAAAATCCACTGTAGCTCCCAGATATACCTTAGAGGACCAATCTCTGAATCATTAAAATGATTACGCCAATTTACAAAGCTAATTAAAAATAGACTTCTTCCCATGTGAGGTCCTTTTAACCCCTATATGAAGCTTTCAGCCTCTTTTGGCTGGCACCAGCTGAGCTTTGGCCCTTCCTGGCAGGAGGATGGAGCTCACTACAGCAATGGGAAGGTCGAGAAGGACTTGGCTTGAACTGCAGCACCCCATGAGTGGGAAAGAGAGTTTTGTCACCTCTTCTGTGTAAGGGAATACTCTTATAATTTAGAGGGAGGACACTTTGAAGAGCCCTTTGTTAGAAAACCAAGGGCATAGTTAGCATATTTTCTTTTGTTGCTTCCTCATGCAATGGAGAGCTGCGACAATCCCTTTGACATTTCATTGCAAGGAAATTTCAAGGAAAGGCCCCTTTAAGTATTGTTCCAAAGGCTTCAGAGCAGGTCAACAATAACAGACAGGGATGATTAAACTATAGACCAGCAGAGGTGAGTTAACACAGCTGCTGATGTTTGGGTCTGTTTTCTGTCCAGAGGATTTTCCTTTTGAACAAAGGAGGGTCCAGTCACACAGCTTGCTAGGCTGAAGCAGGGAGACTGAGGTCAGAGAGGAACTCCTCACTGGCCCAGGGGAGGCAGACAACTTCCTCAGGGGCTGCCTCACCATTTTGATGCTGTTAGCGTGCATATGTGGCTGGAGGTGAGTGCTGAGAGGAAGGTCCAGAGCAAAAGCTGGCTTGTTCCTCTGTGAGGATGATGGGACAATGCTCTGCACAAAGTAATAGGTGGGTTACTCCTCACGGTAGCATGACCCCACCAAGAGCTTCCTACCTGCCTGTGGCCCCTTTCCTCTCCTCCTGCCACCCAGCCAAGTTCTTTGACCCCCATGTTCCCCTCCCAGCAGAGAAGGGAACAGCCCTGCAGCAAAGACGAGGACAAGGCACAATTGTCAGCCTCTGCCACCCGTGTCAGGGTCAGGCCAGCTGACAGACAAGGCACCATTTGAGCTCAAGGCTTTGGCAGGCGAAACGAGCAGTGCTGAGATCGGTCACACACAGGGCTGCGGATATTCATCGTGGGTTAGAGGTGCTATCTCCAGAGGACGGTGCTTCACACAAGGGACATCCCTATCTCAGCCTCTGTGAGAGCTGGAGTTGGGAGAACACCTGAACTATTTGGAGAAACTTGTGGGAAAGTTAATGCCCTACTATGTTTAAAAAAAAATGCCGACTTTTTTTCTCAACAGAAAATCTCTAACTCTTTTAAAATGAAGCTAGTTGCTGATCTAATTCCAAATGCTCTCTGCTTGACTTGAAAGTGATTTCAGCAATGCTTTGATCTACACCCAAAAGCCACTGGGAATAGTACCAACTGCTCAAATAGGCCAAAGCCAAGAAAGGAAAGGATCCCTACACTTAAAAAAAGAGCATCCTGGTTCTTAGGCCTCCACCAGATCCACCCGGCACCCAGGCAAGCTCACAGGCTCTTAGGAATGCTTCTGTTCAAAAACAGTACTACCCTCTGGAAGGTCATCTGCCGTTGGGAATTATTTCCTTCTCTTTCTAGATCATTTTATCCAGCCTTCTAATTACAGCTGGCTAGATTATTTTTACAAATAAATTATCCAACTAATTCAAGCCTTTATCCAGCTCATGAATCATTAGCAAACAGACTTTGCTTTTTGTTGCTCTTGGTAATTATTTCATGAGTGGTTCATGCAAATAGACTTCATTCAGTAGGGGGTGTCTGCAGTTTGCTCCCTTCTCCCATTCAGGCCGTGTAAGTGGCTCCGTCGCTGTTGTGCTGTGCTTTACAGCTCTTGAACTACATGTCAGAATGCTTTTAATTACAAGATTTCTGCTTCCTAATGCAGAAACCCCCCCGCCACAGCTGTGTCCCAAACGTACATGTCAGACAGAACCCCAGTCAGACCCGTCCTCATGAATAAGAAACAAAAGACAGTGGGGGAGGAGTGGAGATGAGCAGCTGTGCAGAATCTGAATAAATATTCACTGATTCCCTTTCTGCAGCATCTGCTGTCTAAGTCTCCTCCTCATGTGCAAATAACACATGAAATGTGTGCAGGGAGAGCTCAGAGACAGTAGTATGCTACATTCTTCTAGGGACTGGCCCAAAGAAGTTAACAAGTTCTAACCCTGTCTCCAGACAGAAATAAAGATCCTTCTGATTACTATAATCCTTATTGCTGCCTCATCTCCACACCTTGTGCTTCAGGCTCCAACAGCCCATCTCCTGGGGGCATGCAGCTTGGCATATCCAGAGGAGCCAGAGGAATAGCAGAAGTTTTCATGCTAGAGGAGCTCTGTTCATCATAGCACACTCTCCCTAAAAAATGATCTCACAGATGTGTTCTAAGATGTAGTAAAATAGCTGATGACACACCTCATGTTTTCATGTATATTTTGGAAAGAAATTACTTCCTGACTGTGATCCATTTAGATCTTGACACACAACAATTGGCAGTGGTGGTTGTTTTCACCTACTGGGTTGTTGTGCAAATTCTGTTGTTTTGCACAGGCTAAACTATTCCTTTCCCCAGTCCTGGATTTCTCCCTAATATCCCTTGCCGTAAGGTGTTGAATCTGTTCTGCTGAGTGATGTGTATCCTTTGTGTCTGTGTATTACTGCCTGTATCTCAATGCAAAAAGGAAATACTTTCCACCCTTTACCCAAAAAAAAACCAAAAAAACAACAACAAAAAAAACACAAACCCAAAACTAAACAAAAAAAAAAATCTCCAAAAAACCCTTGGAATAATCAATTCACACACAGCCCTAAGGCAATTGTTCACAAGATGCTATGAGCCAGCTCCCTGTGGTTCAGTGTTCACGTTTTCGGTTTCATGGTGCTCCCCTTTATTTACAACTTTTTATCTGCCATGCCTTGAGGGCTCTATCAGACCTGAACTGCCCTGGCTGGCTTACCTCTGCCCGTTAGCCCAGACCTGAGCTTCAATAAATCTCCTGGGTTATGTTGCCTGTGTACCTGTGCTCATTGCCGTCCTGGTTTAATTAATTCTCTTTCTGGAGATATACTGGGTCCACCTTGTACGAAGCCTGGTCTCATTTCCTGGTGGGAACCTGGCCTTTACTCATCACCTTGCCTTGCTTGGGGCAGTCAGTGGACTCTGCCTCAATCAGCACCTTGCCTGGTGCTGTAGGACTGTGCCTGGTCAATGAGAGCACCACCTGGGCTGTGATCACCTCTGTGACAATAATTCCTCCTGGCTGCTTTATGCCATGAACATCATACTCCAAGGAGTTGTCATTTATTCACAATGTTGCACCAGGAGCTCACAGAGTGGCAAAGATACATATACATCAAAATGCATACACATAAAAATGTGTGAAGCTTCTGACTTTGAAATAATATGACTACCTCAAATCTCCTCCACTCAAAAATAACCATAAGTGGCTACCTGTGGCTACCAATGGCTACCTCTTGTGGACGATCCTCTCCTGCTGCTCTTGAGGAATGGTCAAGGTTAAAGCTGTCACCACAGTCATCCCCCTTATACCCAAACCCGTCAGAAGGGATGAAAAGTTGCTGGAGTCTGTCTTACATTTGGAGTATATTCCACTCTCCTGTGGAAGATGGGGGATTTCAGCATGAGCAGTTGTCAGGGTGACATCTTTCAGCAATGATAAACTTGACAAAGAGGGTGAAGGGCACTATTATAGGCAATTAACCTGATTTCAGACTATATATAGCCCCTATATGCACTGCAGAGAGATTCCTGCCATGGTGTAGGGATTTCTATAGCACAGTAGCCTTAAGCTGGAGGTGGGAAAGTGTCTTGAGGAAGCAAGGTAGGAGCATGCTGTGCCTAGTTCATCAGTCCATAAAAAGCTATCACATGCAGCTATCTGTTTTAAGAGGCTATTGGGCTCTTTCTGCTTTGAGAGCATTTCATTTATTATTCTGGTTAGAATGAACTGCTAATATGTTCATCAAAGGCTTGCTTTTCTTTTCTTTTTTTTCTGAACAAATACTGAGTTTTCAAAGGAAAAAATGCTCATGAGAAATGCTTGTTCCCTTAGAGATTTTAATTCTTCAGAATGAAAGAAGCACTTGATTCTTCTCTAATTTTTTGTTTGTTTAGACTGAGGAAGGGGTATTAAAACAAACAAACATTTTTGTATTAGAAATTAAATAGGATAAAATTGCTTAATATGACTGATGAGAGATGGTCCACATGAAATTAAACAAATTATGATTCAGTGATCATATCTAAATGAAGCAAAGTTGGGGGTGGGAGAAACTTTGAAAAAGGTTGAAAGCTATATATTTGTAAGGAGATGTCATGAGTGGAAAACAGGCACCATATTTTGCTATTCCTAATGAAACGTAAATGTGTTTGGGGAAAGTTGATGGTAGTTTATAGCTACTGTTCATCAATTTTAGTCAGAGCTCTGGCTGTGAATTTCACAGCCACAGATTCCCTGTTGATATTCTTTTTTGAGACCTTTGGCTTCATTGAATGCAAAAGATTTTTAAAGTGTTGGTTGCAAGGGGTGAAACTAATGGCAGGATTGGAGTCGGCTAAGAAAGCATGACAGATTGAAGAAGCTCTGGCATCAGAGCACTGATTTGGGACCCTGGCAACAGGATCACAGAGCAATTTAATTCAGATTGAAAGGGAGGACTTCAGGATATCATGTGGTCTGATCCCCCACTCTAAGCAGAGTCAGCTATGAGATCAGATTGAGTTGCTCAGGGCTTTGTCTATTCTGGTCTTGGAAACATACAAGGATGGGGACTGCACTTGACCCATCAAACTAATGGTTAGTGACCTGAACCTTATCATCCTGAACCATTTAATCTATTTTATGCATGTTTATCTACTCATATTCCCACCACAGCAGTATCTCCAGTCATAGCAGCAGAGTGTGATGCGAAAAGAGCTGTTTGGAGAGGAGCTGTCTGTAGCCCTGCTGTCTTACTCTAGGATTTGGGTGCATTCATGTTAAATATTCAGATTCATTGGTGATAAACATAAGCAAGATCAAATAACAGACTGAGAAGTTCTCCACGTTGCTTTGAAATGTGTCATGTCTAGCAAACTCTTAATCCAGAGGTATTTGCATGGAGCCCCAACTTCCTGGGATGTTATTTTTCACATCCCTGTCTGTTAAGCACCTGTGCTGCCTGCTGATAGGTAGACTGACGTCAAACACATGTTGGCTAAAATTCAGAGGCACAACTGTTCTTAATCCCCGAGATACACTCAGAGTTAAAGATTCACACTTGGTACTTGCAAGTCCATACTAATGGCTCAGGGCTTGTTATAAGCACGCAGGAAAAATCTTTATGTACAGGAGACCTGCTAACAAAAGTGGTGTCAGGACTAAATAATAAAGTTCTGCAAATTTCTCATGTTCATTTCTGTAGTCACGGCTATAACGGAAACTGAGGTTGCTCTCCAGGACCGGATTAGTTCTACACCAATAATGATAACTTCAGCTGACTTTCAATGCCAAAAATAGAGTAAATTACTTGTCATTACTCACACAGCTGCCTGTTTTTATTAGGGCTAACTCCTGAACCATTTAGTGGACCATGCAGTGTGGCTGTTCATTGAGAATCTTCAGTATTAGACTCTGGAGAGGACAACAGACAGCAAGGTGGGTGCAAAGTCATCTTACTGCCTGTTTCATTACACATTCTGGGAGACAGGGCTCCTGGTCAGTGAGGGTGTCTAGGAGACACTTGGTGATAATGACAACTGTTATGCTTTTCATTTATTTCTTGTCAATTGGCTCTAGCAGACAGCCTCAGCACATAGCCATACACTCTTTTATCTACACTGGCATATGCCAAGATAGATGGAGTCAAAGAGCCTGTATCTCTGCAGTCTTCATCCTTAAGTCCTTACAGGAGCAGAAAAACCTGGGAGTCAGCAGGAAGGCTGCCAGGACTCAGTCCACAGCTGCTTGTGAGTGTGTCCACACTGCTGCTTTAGGGACACAAGGAAAATGTTCCTTTACTCTTAAAGTCCAACTGCATGTATTAGGGGATCCATGAGATGGCTGAGAAGAGCAGGCCAGAAGTGGCCAGAAGGAGTCAGTGACTGCTGACTTCTTGATATTTATTTTCCACAGGATATGGTGTAAAAGAGGGTCTCCTCTTAAAATTATTTTTTTTAGGTATGACAAAATTTGCTAATGAGTTGCATTCCAGGGGATGGTATATTCATAGTGGAAATTTCAGAACAAAAGCCATAAAGAAAAAGAGGTATTTATTACCTAGTCTGAGAGCATCTGTACATATTCTGGATTTCAGGAATTCAGTTTAGCTATATATTTTTATACTATCATATTTATAGCTGTTATGAATGACCCATATATTTTACATTAAAAAAGGAATACTTTGTTAAAACAGTTACAGATGCCAACTGCTAAAATCCACTTACAGAAATGGTTACTGGCAAAGAAAAGTCCTTTAGCATATCCNTTTTCAATAACCTGATTGTTAGGGACAGCTAATTGGGGTTCTGTAACATTTAGGGCTCTGTGAGACGATTCCTTGAATGTATCAATGTTCAGCAGCTGAACTTTCTCTGCCACTATGGCAAGTATCTTCTCTTTGTTTATATGCTTCAAAGTCTTTCACAGCCCTTGGTCTTATGTGGGGTCCAAGGGACAGAGGGGTCAAGCCACATGGGGCTACTCTTGATCATTTTATAGGAAGCCTTGTGGTACAGTTGCTTTTGTTAGGAGGGACTGGACTGTATCACCTTGGGAAACTCTTGCATTCAAATGTTCCCAAATCACTGCATATTGTAGCAGCAGGATAGCAGAGTGTCCATTATGAAAACCTGCAGGATTTTTTGTCCA
>VYZP01020446.1:0-14233 GCA_013400635.1 Hypocryptadius cinnamomeus
ACCCACCCATCCATCATCTCCCCGGGGCTATGGGGAGCTGGGAGCCAGCCACCCCACCAGCGTGTGCTTACAAGCACAGGCACTGGGCTTGGCAACATATTTCAAGAGCCGTTTGCCTGCTGCAGGTGCTTTGCATTGACAAATCGAATCATGGGGAAATAATTTATTTCCTAATGCTGTTTGCAGCATGTTAGCAGGAGAATTTACATGAGAGAGATTACTTTAATAACCAAAAAATTACAGTGCAGGCCTCCCCGCCATGTCGGCTTTGATATGTAATTGTTTCAAGTTTAACCTGTCTGGAGGGGGGAAGGTGTTATTAAATCTATAGCATCTCCCGCTGGCGAGGGCAGGCGAGGAGGAGCACCGGGTAGGGACCTCCTTCCCTGCTAAATGGAGAACAAGCTGAATTAACAAATCACTACAGCCTCCAGCAGAGCTGCTGCTTCCCCGGTGTGCCTGGAGCTGAGGAAATCTTTTTTTCCCTTGCTCTTATACCGATTTAATCTCCTTCTCTTTCCTATTCTCCTTTTTTTTCATTGTGCCTGACCTTTCACAGGGCTCACCACCTCTGCTGCCCTCTCCCTGGCTTTCTTCCCTATGCCTCTGCAGACTTGCTCTCTGCTTTTTCCCAGTGCTGGGAGAGGAGCTTTGCAAGCCCCAGGCAGGGGGAGAGTCGGTGTTTGACTCATGTGGCTGGTTTGGGGACTTCCACTCATATGACCATTTTGTTACAGCCAGAGAAATAGTTGGCACCACCCTCCTTCCCATGTCCCTCCAGGCAGGGTGAGGAGGCTCTTGTTGGTCCAGGGAAGAGGAACAATGTGCTTTGCTATTTGACCTTATGAGATCTCTCGAAGCATTCACCTCCTTGCCTGCCAGTTTTGTGACTGACCTCGTTCTCTTCTCTCTTGGCAGCAAGAGCTCCATCCTGAAGGATGCCATGGCAGCAGGCACCCCCAAGGTAAGTGAGCAAACCTCTGCATATTTTCCCTAATAAAATAAGAGTCTCCCAAGGGATTCTCTTTACACCCCTCCACCTTCCCAGCCTGCTCCCTGTCCTGCTACTTGATGTCTCCCAGGGAGGTGGCCACACTTGGGGGGCCAGCGGCACTGGGAAAGCCCACTCAGCTGGGCTGGAGCAGCCAAGTCCCTGCACAGGGCTCTGCATTCCTTGTGCAGCCAAGGAACGGAGGAGCTGAAGGACCTGCTGGGCTCTGGGACTCCAGATTGTGTCTAATGACAGCTAATGAAAGCTGATCACACGCAGCCTGAGCTCAGCCTGGGAAATCACGTGTGGGAGTTCCTGGAGCCAGAGCCATATGCCAGCTTTGGAAGGGGAGAGTGGGCCTGCCTCAAGGGAGTGAAGCACACCCAAGGAGGAGCCCAAATCACTACAAGCCCAAATCACTACAAGACCCCATCTCAGTCTCAACCCCCTCCCCAGGACCCACCTCCCATCCCCTTGGCTCACAATGCAGAAATACAAAACTCACAGAGGATCATGGCATCACTGCAAAGGGCATAATTTACCGATTTGCTGTCAGCTGGGCTCCATGTGGCACAGGGATGGGAAAGACCAGAGCTTGGGCAGGTGAGCAGGTGGCAGGGAGAACTGCAGGGCATTGCACAGCCTCTGAAAACCATGCTGTCCTCTCCAAGGTGGGCAAAGGCAAGTGCTCCAGGTTCTTCTACACTTCTGGTGACACAGTCCAAGTGAGGGAGGCTCCTGGCTTCCAGACAAGTGCAGGGCATCTCTCACAGGAGATGTCTTCATGCTTGTTTTATTAAAATTAACTTCCAGTCTCATTCCCCATTGGTTTTTCTGGAAGCTTATGGTGATTTTTTTGGCATGTGATGTCAGAGGCAAAGACTAACATTTCAGTTCTAGATTTTCTCCTTGGGGCTGGGTGTTTTGCCAGATACATCAACAGCTTGTCTGCCCCACCAAGGGAGAGGCCTGGGGGCCACTGTGCTGACCTCAGCTCCTGGCAGGTATGACTCCCAAACAACCCCAACAATTTCACAAATCCTTCAAGGGAAAAAAGAAATTGCAATGATACTACATAGTGCTCCACACCTTTGTCTCCTGCATGACTATACTTTGCTCCTGTGCCCTGGAGCAAAGTATAGTCAGGCAGGAGAGTGGAGACATGACTCTTTCTCTCATGAAAACAAGCAGAGCAGAGAGGAATCCCCAAACCCACCACTGCTGATAATCCACAGAGTGTGAGGCTGCCTTGGGATGTCTTGAAGGAGCTGGAAAGGGCACCAGCAAAATGAAAGCACCTGGACTGCAATCTTCCCATTCCCTCCCCATCAGGACTCCGTGTAGATAACTCAACGGTCCCAAACACATCTCCTGTGAGGGAGAAGGACGGCTAGGAAGACAGATTAGCTGTTTGGAGGCAAACACAGTGAGTGACTGACAGAGACCAGATAAAGAAGAAGGTCCATCTCACGGCAGGGCCAGGCTTTTGAAGTTTCCATTGACAAAGAATCCCATTTGCCTTGAGCGAGGGGATTAAACTGGGACTGGAGCGTCATTCTATGTAAAAGAGATCAATCGTCCCCTGTCACCACATGGATCTCTTCCCTTTGCCCGTCACGTCTGGGACTAAGAACATTAACTTCAAGAAGCTGGGAGAGCAGGGAGGGAGAGGGTGAAATCAGGAAATCTTTCATTCCCTTCTCAGAGAGCTTGAAAGCTTCTCAGCCCAGGAGGATTCATTATTTCTATGTGGCTTTTGCTGGGAGACAAGTCCTGTGTGGCATGGGAAGGCACAGTGCTGTCACCTTCACCTGAGATTGGTATTAAAGGCCCCTTTGTAACCAGGTGGGATTGAGGAGGAGGGTGGTGGGGAGATGAAGGCTGCTCTTTTCCTTTGTGCCCACTGCATGTTTGCAACATGGGGTATGAATAGCCCATCAGGTTGCGAAGTCCCTCTGATACAGTTCCAGGAAGAGGGATGGGTACAGACCCCAGAGTGGGCATGCAGTCCAGGCACCCAGGCATCACTGGAGGTTTGGCAGATCTTTCTCCAGGGAAGATCTGTACCAATCTGGCACTGGTGGAAGGGGACTGCTGCAATGTTTCCTGGCCAGACCTTTTCCTGGTGCCAACAAAAAGGCGAGCAGCTCCAGCAGCTCAGCAATGGGAGAAGGGGCAGCACCTCCCCATCCCTCAGGAGCATCTGATGGCAAAACAAACAAGGGCAGGCTGGTTTCACTCAGGGACATGGAAACTGGAATGGCTGCAGGCTGGTAGTTACTTCTGTGATCACCAGTGGCTCCAACTCCACTTTAAGGCTCATTTAGGACCTTTGCCCATAGCATCACTACCATGGCCACTTCTGTGCTGGCCTGAGGCTCTTCCTGGGGGGCAGCTGGAACTGGGGATTTAATCTCGTGCTCTGTGGCCTAGCTCTGCTTCCACTCCTTTCCCACAGTTGCCCCAGCAAACATCTCTCTGGGCAATAAAAGCCCAGATGTAAATGCATGTTCCTCTCTCACTGCTCCCCTGCCCCTGAAGAGCTGTCACTCACTGCACTGGGTCAATTTTCATGGCAATATGTCAAAGAAAATCCAATCACTCAACATGGGATGTGATGAATGCAGGATTATTGTATCAGACTCTTCTATTATCAGAGCTGACTGAGGCAGTGACAGCCAAGCAAGGGCTGCAAGCTGGGGCTCCAGCCAGCACCACTGCTTGGTGCCTGGGCTCCTTCTCTGCAAAGGCAGCACCACAGATCCTGATCAGTGTTCAGGATCCTCATCTGCCCTCAGAGACCAAGCCTAATAGATGGTGATACACCAGTGTGGACAAGACACTTGGACAAGCATGTTGTCACTCAGAAGGTCCCTTTCTGAAAGTCTGTCCAAGCCAGCCATGCCCCAGACCTCCATGAGGCCTGAGCTTCCCTGAAGCACTCGCCAGCTTGGCCTGAGCCTGGGTCTCAGGCAGAGCAGGCAGCAGGAATGTCTCACAGAGGCATATGGAGAACACCAGACTCCATTTGGACTGGTGGCTGCCCAGGAGTCTGTACACAGCTGTCAGCAGTGAGAGGTTCCCTTGGGTATCATTCCTGGACTTCATGCTCTCCCTTTGCCTTTGTCCCCTTGCCTCGGCTGCCTCTTGCAAGGCAGGAGAGGAGCACACATTGGGTTGAACCCATGTTGGTGAGGCGTAAATCCAACTGTTCCCATTGTTCTTTGAGCAGCTGGTGGTAACTGGAGAGTCAGCAACCCCAGGTCCTTCTTGCTACCTAAGAGCACTTCACTACTGCCTGTATTTCAGGGTATTAGCTGCAGATTGTTACCTGTCACCTAACAGGTAAACTTATATCCCCTGTGGAAGAGCTGGTACTGATCACTGAAGGGGAAGAGCCTGGGTTCATGAAGCATCCCAGCTCTTGTGGTGGGTTCAGCATTCATTTTCCACTGCTGCTTCCTAATACATGGCTGCAAATTGCCTTTCCCACTTCCAGTCCTGGCTGTGCTCTTGCTGCAAACACTGACGTGAGTGGCCGTGAGCAAAATCCACCCCACGCACCCAGCAGATGCCTGTGGCTGGTTTGTTTAGGTGTGCACCCAGCTCCACAGAGGGTGCCCACAGGCAGGCAGCCAGCACTCTGCTCCCAGACCTCCGGCAGAGCTGGGAACCAAGCCACAGTGCCAGAGCTCTTTGCTTCCCCCACCCACCCCCATGATTTTACAGCTTCACCGAGCAGTTTGAGAGAGAATTACAACATCAAGTGGGAAATTTGACCACTAAAGCCCTCCAAGGAAAAAGAGCTTTGAAGCAAGCAAGATTTGGAGCCTTAAACCTTGACAGAATATCTGTATTTAGCCCTTCCCAGCTGCCTCACTTGAGATGAAATTTCTAGCACAATAATTTAACTTCTTCATATCATGTCCATGGTGGTAGGAATGGGGATGGGTGTCAGTGCCCTGGGGTTTTAACTCCTTCTCTTGTGTCACTGACAGACTGGGAGGTTGGCGAAGTCATTCCCCATATCTGTGCTCCCTCCCTCTGTAACTGTGATTTACAAGGAAAGATTTAAAAGCTAAATCTGAGTATTGTGGCAAAGCTATTGCCAAGATGGGGACATGAGAACGGCCCACAGATATGTGAAGGAGAGGAAATTACGTACGATGAGTGTTAGGTGGCTGTGCTTCCTGCAGTTTGGGGTGATGAATACCAGAGTCACTCCAAAACCAAATATCTGCAAGGTTTTATTCCATAAAACAAATTGCCCCATGACCAAACAAAGCCCCTCACTCCCCTTGGGCCAAACAGCTGTACCCTCCCGTTAGACCAGGGGAAACCACTGCATTTGGCAGAAGGAGCAGAGAGGTGCAGACCTGGGCCAGACCTCTTTCCCCCTCCATCTCCAGAGTGCTGATGGGCAGTTCTGCTGGAAGGGGCCCCTTTTCCCTCCATGTAGCTGGTGTCTCTTCCAAGAGGATGCAGAGCTCCATTACAATCCCAGGTGTCACTGTAACATGCACAGAAATTAATTAGTAGCTCACATTTCTGTAAGCTTATTCTGCTTGGGAACCACTGGAATTTTTCAGTGAAGGCCAGAAGCTGCTGATACCATTATTTCTATTCGCCATTCACACCCTTCTCACATTTAAGCCTTTCATCCCCAGCTCCATCCCACCTTTATCTCTGCCAGCTAAAAGCCACCAGATAATTTTACCTCTAACTTTTCCCAGGAGCAAATGTGGACCCTCCAAAAGCTTCTAGGGAACTCAGCTCTAATAGTAGCATCTTTGTGTCAGGCATCTTCCAGCAATAACATAAAAAATGGCTAGCAGAGTTAAGGGGGGAAATCACAGCAAGGCCTGGTATCACTTATTGCTTTCGGGTTACAGTTCCCAAGTGATAACAGCTATTAGCAACACTTTGACGTCTTCCCTACCGTGGAGGGGAGGGCAGGAGACAGAAAACATGTCAAGCCATCACCTCCATGTTAAGTGATAAGTACCTATTTAGGCGGCAGAGTTAAGGCTGAATGCATCAAGCAGGGAACACTTTGTGCCAAAAAAAAAAAAAAAAGAAAAAAAAGAAAAAAATTTAAAAGGCCATATAGATACATAAAAAGCAGGGTTAGGGTATTTGTTTTGCTGACAGCAGCTGTGATGGATTGTTTAAGAAAAATAGACTCCTTATATTTTTCCAGGGCTCTCAGAAAGAGGAGCCCAGCACTTTAATACTCTCAAATGACTGGCCTTGAGAGGCAGCAGAATGTCAGAGCCAGCGGCTGGGCTGTCCCGGCGCTGACACCTGCCCCGGCTGCCGGCGAGAGGCCGCGCTTCGGGCTGGGGGCGGCGTGTGCCGGCAATTTCCATCCATTTCCCCGCGCCGGCGGCTGCTCCCTGACACCCGGCCCTCCCCGGTGCTGCCCGGGGCCCAGGGCTGGCGAGCCGCGGGTCAGGAGCCGCTGGCGTGTCGGCACTGTGTCCTTGCCCACACTGCCTCAGCGCTGCCCACGGCTCCTGCACGCCGGGAGGGAGGAGCGGGTCTGGGCCTCGATGGCCTGCGATCACGGCAGCTGGCGTACGGGCTGCAGGATGCACGTTCGATTCATTCCAAACCTGCCCCTGTATTTATTTATGTAAACTAGGCGTTGCTCCTCGTTTCGGTGGGCTGCCGAAACGCTCCCAGCTGATCTCTGCAGGACTGCAGGTCCGTGGAGCGTGTCGGGAGCCACCGAGGGCAGCCTCGCAGCAGGAGCAAGGCTGATGTGCCCTGGGGATCTGTGGACATCCAGACATGTCTCTTCTCCTTGGCACGGCACAGCTGGGCTCCGAGGGGCAGGAAGGAACCACTGAGCAGGGCCATGGCTGCCCAGCATGGCAGGAGGGGCAGGAGGAAGGAGGGAGTACAGGGCTTGGACAAGATTGATGGCCTCGTTGCCATTAAGAAAAAAATTAGCCGGTGGCGGCTATCATATTAAAGGGTGAAGAAGCCGTGAATTATTTTCTTAAAGATCTTATCACTTACAATGATAATTTTACCTTCCAAAAGGCCACTTTTAATGAGGCAAGGCAGGCAAAAAGTCATGATTTAATGCCAGATTTTTTTTTTCAAACACATTTTACTGCTTTTTTGTCCATGTTTAAAAAGCGCCGGTGACCTTTTTTTATTTAGCTTGCCCCAGGTGTAATGCTCAGTCTGATCCTCTCAGGGTTTATAACCTCCACAGAGAGTGCCTCTACCCAATGGAGAGATGATTTAAAGGGGAGGGAGAAATATGAAGCTGCACCACCACTCACATACAGCCCTTGCTCCAGCTTTGATGGTGGGAGTTGTGGAGGGGAGACCAGGGAGGGAGGAGGCTCCTCTCCCCCCAATATCCTCACTCAGACACACTCTGAAGGGCAGCTGGGATGTACTGGCAGCCAGGCATGGATGAGCTGGCTGGTGGCCTTAACCCAAGGGAAAAGGGACATCTCAGCATCAAGGCTTGTTCCCACCATGCTGAAGAACCTGGTCCCATGGTAGAGAGCATCTCCATTTCCTGTCTGCACACAGAGCACCCAGCGCCGTGTTTTTGGGCTGGGATGCCAGAATTTGGGTCTGCCATGCAGCATGGGCATGCATGAGGGCTGGGAGAGCACCTTTTCCCCCCACAGCCATCTTCCCAGAACACAGCTGACAGAGGAATGGGAATTGTATCGCTACCCTTCCTCTGCTTGCCAGGAGCAGTGTGGGAATGAGCAGGGTGGTGCAGGGAACAGCAAATCCTTGGCTTGGTGTGCTCTGGTCAGGCATCCTCACTGCTTAGCCATTGGAAAACAGCCTCAACATGACAATCTGGGGTAAAAGAAGCCAAAATTGGGACTGTTGAGGCTGGCCTGCTGCAGGATTAAAGTCACCCTGGTGGCGAGTGCCTTTTCTAATCCCTTAGCCTCTGAGCCTGCATCCCTGCCTGCCCCCATGGCTGCCTGAGAGGCAAAGTGGGGCACAGCACAGGGAAATGAGAAAAACAAATGAAGTCAAGTTTCCTGAGAGCGAAGGGGAAGTGTGACTTGGCATCTCTAACGCTGTGTTTAACATGCCGGCAAGGTATTTAAAATTGAAGTGCTTGCACACAATTTAAAAATAGACAGTTTATTAATCTAAACTGCAAGTGTATGTAGAAGAGGCCTCGAGATTGACATCTTTGGGATTAGTTTAGCCCTGCGTTTTTCCAGAGGTCATTGCCATGGTGCTCAGGAGGTTTGTGGAATAAATGGGGCCAGCATTCTTCCTAGGACCACACGCTAAAAACTAATACATAACGTTTAATTTACTGTCTCCATAGCTAGCCCAACCATTTTTCACATAATAATATTGGATTAGAGCTACCAGAAGCTGAGGGGGGGAGTGGGCAGGGTTTGTCTGTCTGTCGTCGAGGAATGGGGAGATGGGTATTTTTTCCCCTTTTCTAGAATACATTGAAAGACAAAACAGATTTAACCCTCCCAGCTCCAGGATGTTAGGCTTATTAGGGTATTAACACTGCTGCAATCAGGACTGTTATTCTGAGTCTCAACTGAAGGCTTTGAGCCTCATCCCCGTGTTTTTTAGGACATGTGCAATCCTGCTTATTCAAAAATGGTCCTCACTCTCTATTTAGAAAATAAAGAAACTAAACAACAGCAGGAGCTTGGAGACTGCATTCTGCAGAAATTGTGCTGAGGGCTTTTCCAGAAATAAATGAGCTGTTCACCAAAGCCCATTAGCAGTTGGGTTTAGCCAACACATGAAGCCAGAGAGCCTCCCTGCTCCTCCTGTCTGTCCCCTGGGAAGTGGAGGCTGGGCTCTTGAGGAAGCCTTTGATGGGTGCCCCCAGCATCGTGGGCTCCCACTGCCCCTTCCTGTTGGGCTGAGCTGAGCTGAGCAAGCCAGCCCCAAGATATGGTCAGCCCTCAGTTGGCAGAAGTGGTTTTGTCCAAGGAAATAACCGAGTACCCCAGCAGGCAACTCCTCTGTGACCCTTTTCAGGACATCATATCTCCTCACAGCCAGTAGAGCCGTGCTTTTTGGCAGAGATGTGCACTGCACACTGGGACATGCCTCTTGCCCTCGTGGCAGGGCTGGCAGCTCACCCCCCATGGGGCTGAACTCGGTACCCAAAGTGCCCTCCTCCACCGCCAGCCCAAGCCTGCCTGCCCTCCATGCCCGTGCTGCCTGCACTGCTGTGCTGTTCTTGTGGAGAGCTCTCCAAGCCTGGGGGATTGCTTGCTGCTGACTGAACCCATTTGTATGCTGAGTCATTTTTCCACTTTCTCATATCTTTTCCAAAAAATGCACAATTTTTCATGTTTCATTTCAGCCCAGAGGCAAATATTTCTGGAATACTTGCCTTTCTCCAAGGTATTATGCTTTTTAATAATGTTGTCACCACACTTGACCTGTCCAATTCAGATGATATCTACACTTCCCTTCACAAACACACACATCTCCAAGCAGTCATTTATTGTCACATCTTGCCAGCTGATTCTCAGAAACAAACATCTGCAGAGCTGCATTTCCAGTGTACATTTTTTCGCAATGTAGTGGGCTATATTTAGCCTAGTTTAGCTAATTTATAATTTAAATTAGAATTTTAAATTGCATTTTTTCCTCAAAGTACTCTAATCATAAAGTTCAATTGCAACTCAATGTACATTTCTTCAGATGCTGTCAAACTCCCATAGTAATTTTCCTGCTAGAGTTCACTGTGTGTAGAATTTAGACTTACCTACTATGGACTTGAAGTTTATCAGTGATCTCTTAGGTCTCAAATATCACAGAGCTTTTTAACCTTCTAAAAGGCCCTTTTTTCCTGTGCTACTTATTAAAATAAATAGCATAATTACTGAAGGAAGAGGTAGTTGCACCGCAAAGGTGCTGAGAGCTTTAGTGCAGTTTACAAAGCTATTGAGAGATTTAGTGGCACTTTAAAAGGGCAGATGAGGACATGTAAGCACTGCTCCACCTCAGCACTCCTGTGCCTTATCATGAGAATTTCTGGTGTGGTCCTCACATATCATTTCCAGCAGGGCCTGATTGTGCCCCAGCCACCAGACCTGGGGTAAAAATGACTGTCCCATTCATCTGTACTTTCCTAGACCCAGCAGCCTGGTCCCTTCACAGGGCAGAGTCCTTTGCAAAGAGCAGAATCAGCCCCACAGCCCAGGATTCCATCCCAGCACAGTCCCACAGCCCAGCAGACGCTGTCCATGGCTTTGAGGACAGCTCAGAGACAGGCAGAGAGCTCGACAGTGCTCACAACATGAATTTCTCCTTTCTCTTGCAGTCAATTTTGTTGTCGGCCTCAATCAAGCGGGAAGGAGATTCTCCGACAGCATCACCCCACTCCTCAGATGACATCCATCACTCAGACAGATACCAGGTAAGCAGGTAGATGCTGTTGCTGGTCTCAGCCTTGGGCAGGGAGCCAGCACACCCCAGTGCCCACAGCTCTCTCTGACAGTCTTGCTCTTGGCTATGCAATCACTGCCCTGGTTCTCCTGCCGGCATCATGGGGACATGAGCACTTGGCCCCTCACAGGACTGTGAAGGTGGGCTTTTGTCTGCAAAGTCCTCCCAGCTCTGACTAGAACCACAGTGTTATTTAAAAATGTTTTTAAATCTCTGTAGAGGTTTCTGTTGCACTATATTCACCATTTTGGTCTCATTTCCGTGGCTATGTTTGTCATTACCCACCCTGTGCCCACTGAGAAGCTTTCAGAGAAGTGACGTTTTTTTACTCGTGACTCCCATCCAAGACAGAAATGAGTGTGGACAATCCACAGCCATGCCAGCCTGTTTTATAAAACACTCTCTTCCCAGAGGAGCAGCAGGTCTTTACTTCGGTGATGCAATGAGTAAAACTTGAGGGAGATGGAGCAAGAAATGAAAAGGGCAGCAGCACAAGTACAGCTCGGCTGGTTGTAAGTCTGTCTGTATTTTTGGGGCAGGCCGGCACACTTGACTCCAACTCAACACACATCCAGCTGTTTGGCTGCAAGTCTGTACTCAGCCACTGGCTTCAAGTAGGCTCTGAAAGACAGCAGATAAATTAATGTTGGTCATCAGCACAGACCCAAGCGTGTGTCCACCTGCTGTGTAGACAGGCTGGGTGGGCTGAGGCTGTACCAGTGTGGCAAATGCCCATCACCCTCTATTCTGTGGTGGTCTGCAGCCATACCCTGTGCCCAGGGTCAGGCAGGCACTCATATCTTCCTGCATCAGCTGGAAGTCTGTGTTTGAACCTGCAGAGAGAGGCTGATGACCACTGCCAAGGCTCTTATTGAGCAGACCCAGTTATAACATGTGTTCCTAAAGATGGATCCTGTTAGTAGCAGATTTGTACATTTGTTGCCCATTAGTCCATCCTCTGTCCTATTTATTGGTTATATTATCAGTTGTGGATCATATTCCCATGTGGCTTTGAGGTATAACTTGGTGTCACATCACAGCCGCTTTACCCTCCCATGAACAATAAAAGCTGGAGCAAAGTAAGAGAAACAAAGATACAGAAAGATACAGAAATGCCTGTTTCAGGTAATCCTGCTCTCTTTCCTGCCTGTTTATTAAGGCTAATAGATAAATTATGTTCATTTCAAAAGAACATGGAAGAGATTTTTAATATGGCATCTTTTGGAGAACCCCCCATCCCTTCCCACTCTGCCAGACATCAGTCTCTGTGAGATTGGTGGCCCCTTGCAGCCCTCTATTCCTGTAGATTTTTATTATGTCATACTCAAAGACAAATATTCTTAGCAGAAGCCCCTCTATGTGCTGAGTCCAGCTACTCTCTAATGTGCTTTAAGTTTGTGAGCATATTTTATGGAGGGTTGCAGCCCTTAATGCAAATGTGTAATGGGAGTTGTACATCTGCACTGCAGGGAGAAAACACCTCTAGGGCCTGATTTTCATTTATGCTTGTGCTGGCTGAGTTACGCTGCACTGGCATTGTAAAGGGACCTCAGAGTGGGTGCCAAGGGTGTGTAAAGCCTCAGTGTATTCTTAATAAAGCCACAATATGAACGAGAATTCAGTCTGCCTGGCTTATCAAGGGGAAAAGCCCAGGAAGCAGAGCAGAAGACTCTCACGGTGGTGATTTTAAGGGCTGCAAAATTTAGCTTTCCATATGCAGAGGTGTGCTGGAATTATGACTGTCCCTTGTGTTGTGATCTAATCATGATTATACACTGTATTAGTAACATGCTAGAACGTGAGTTATTGGCGTTTGGGTTTTCAGAATTCCTGTGGCTCAGTTTGCTCAGTCTTTGTGCTTATATACCAATGGGGATACTTAGGGAAGGAGATTAATGAATAGGAGTGCTATGGAAATAGAGGCTTGCACAGCACTAGGGCTGCTTGAATTGCTCCCCATGCTGAGAGGGGGCTGCAGTGAAGCCAGTGGGGTGGCTCCTGGGTGTGGGGAGGAGGCATCCTCCTGCCTCCCCTGTGCCAAGCCTGGTTGCTGGAGTTTGGTACATGGAGACTGATCAGACCGAGGTAGTGGCAGCCAATGGATTTGGTCAGTAGGGGTTGCTCTTCTTACAGTATGTTCTGTCAGATGGAGGTTTGAGTAAAAACAAAGCCATTTTAGTTACATTTAGATAAAACCTGGAATACCCAGTGGAGAAATCAACAGCAAAATGCAAGTAAAACATCGTACTGCAAAGATGGCATTTCAGGCTTGGAGGGAGCCCACAGAGTATTTGTGACTGAATATCAAGTGTAGTGTAAGCAAAAGCCTAAAATCCTTGTCCAGGGAAGGCTCACCTCCCTCCCCCCGAGCTCAGGTAAGTGTGCCTCCCAAAAGACAGCTCAATTCATTAAAAGGGTAAAGCCAACAATCAGCAGCTGTGGTTTTGTAAGTAAGCCATGTATGAAAATCCAGCTGCGTGTTCAGCGGGCAGGCAGAGCTGGGATGTAGGACAGACTGTGCAAAGCTCACCAGCCAGCACCTGAACTGTCCAGCTGCCATCATCATCTGGGGCAGCGAAACGTGTAGCGGGGTGGTTTTTGTTTTCCATCTGAAAAAGAAGCTACAGACTGTCAGGGGTCAGAAATGAGACCCAAAATATAGGTTTGATTCCAGGAAACAAAGCCTGAGGAGTCTGCAGAGAGGGGAACGGATGGGATTTGTGTGTATAGCAGCCTCTGCTGCTCGATTTGTAGCCCCCAGCTCTGTCCCAACCTCAGGCCGGTCTGCTGGGGCCATCCTCCACCACAACTGCACAGCAGATATGGGAGGGAAACCCATGAGACAGTTCTGACCGCCCAGGTGTGCTGAACCGTGGAAAAGAAAAGAGGGAGGAGTGCCTGGAAAGCGCAGGCTCTGCCTGTAGCCAAGGTGTCACCGTGGTAGGGGCCATTTCTGGGCAGGGCAGGCAGGTGTCAGAGGCCGGGAGCTGAGGTGGATGCTCAGCCTGGCCCCGGCAGATGCAGAGGGTGTCAGCAGGCGGGAGGGATGGGGCTCCACTTCCCAGGACTCTGCTTCCCCGAGGCTGCACTCCCCCAGCCAGGGCAGGCCCTGGGGGCTTCGTAGCAAGGCCACAGAAGGGCCCATTGGCCGTCTGCCTTTGCGTCTTATTACCCCTGGATTCTGATTGGCCAAGAGCCCTTGGGCCGCAGTCTCTGATTGGGCAGAGGAAGTTGGAGAGTGATGCCCTGGTGCGTGATTGGTCAGTGCCTTTGGGTTATTTTTAGGGCTAAGGCTCTGATTGGCCAGTGACATTGGGCCTGAAGGGTGCTCAATCACTATTGGACAAGGGAATCTTCTCAGACAAGGAAATCAGGAAAACTGCTTCCTAGTTGCTCCCAGGCTCTGATTGGTCAACTGCCCCGGGGCAGCAACCTGCCTGTGGGGTCTGATTAGTCATGGCCCCTTGGGTTCCAGTGGGTCCTGATTCCTGATTGACCAGGCACTCCAGGGTCTCAGTAACCCCTGATTTCTGATTGGCCAGGCGCCCCAGGGTCCCAGTAATCTCTGATTTCTGATTGGTCAGGTACACAGGGTCCCCCGTAACCCCTGAATTTTGATTGGCCAGATCCTCCGTGTTCCAGCCGCCCCGGGGCTCTGATTGGCCGGGCTCGCCGAGCGCTGCCGCCCCCTGTCGGTTGTCATGGGAACTGCCTGCTGAACTCTCACCCGCGCGCCGCGGGTCACATGACCGGGGCCAACATGGCGGCGGCCGCCGGGGGCTGATCGGCGGCGCCCGCCGGGCCGCGCCG
>VYZP01020448.1:0-10488 GCA_013400635.1 Hypocryptadius cinnamomeus
ATACTCAAATTTCATTTTATTATTCATATGTGATGTTGTCTGTAGAGCCATTTACTGGTGTGTACTCCTAGGAATGCCTGGATAAATAAACTAGGAAAAAATATGCTGTTCTAGGGAAATGTAAGTTTTTGCCTCATATAAAATGTATTAATACCATATTTTGCATCATTTCAAGTGCACCTATAAGCCTAAAAATTTTCCAAGTATTTTAAATCTGAGGAAAAAATTTAAACTTCAGCCAACATTTTCAGTGAAAGTTGATTTCCTGCTGAATGACTAGCTCTTTGTTATTGACTTTCACAATGTGTCTTACAAAACACAGCAAAAGCAATTTACCTGCAAGTAATCCAATTGGCATGTATACATGACTTTTAGGTCTGTTTCTAGATGTTAAACCAGTTTGTTTGATCAGGTACCCAATACGTAATCAGCAAGCTAATCATCACTGTATGTTAATTAGGAAAAGAACAGAAATGCAGTTGCTATGCTTTCATTTGCAGCAGTCATGGAAACACACCTTACAATTTCCATTGACATTCTTTCCAAGAAAGGAGAAGAAATACAATGTACACACCAGCTCCACAGCACTGGTTCAAACCCCTGTCATTTTGTGGGCCAGGACTTTTTTAAATCAACCTTGGACTAGAAAATATACTGACTAATGCTACTATAGATATATCCTATGCACAAACAGGTACATAACAGTTCCTAAAGTTACATGTCCAAGCATTTGCAAACCTAAATGTAAACGTTGCCACATCCCAAGGAGATCAGAGGTGTGCATGCCCCTACACCAGGCTTTGCCTTGCATGTGCAGCCCACGTACAAAACCCAGCGAAGTTTATCCAGGCGCACACGGGCACACATCAGAGCTTTACCTAACGGGGGCTGGCATCAGAGCCTGTGCCCCAAATACCAGCAACTACAATCACTGAAGTTGGAGGATCCATGCATAAATATTTTTCTAGGTTTCAGGCAGCTGCTGCCTTGTCTAATTCACCCATCTACAACCTGATCTTTGGGACAAATTCTGTCTTAACGCATGTTGAGCTGTCTTTCATTTTTTAAATGTCAAAATACATTCAGTTCATGCCTAGAGCTGGTGTATTGTAACTGATAACTTAACTGAAGAGTAAGGCATTGTACAACATTAATAAAACCAACTCCCAAGAATAAGATCAAAATTAAGTATTTCTCAGTTGCCAGTTTCATGGGAACTCAAAATTGATGATTTCTGCAGACACTTTTGATTATCACTCAAACATACATTGGGTTAAAGAAAATACTAACATCCAAAGCCATTACAAGGAAATATAAATACAGTAAAATTCTCTATTCTTGACTACTTTATCTAATTACTTACACATAAACTGACAATAAATAAAAAATGCATTATCAGAATCTCACAATAAAGAGCATATGGGACTAAATATTCTTGACAAATGCAAAAACATTAACTATGCAGGCTTATATTTGGCTGATTTGGTCATTTTGGTGCCAGCAAAACCCTCTAGCTGGTACCAGTAAATTGCATCAGCTAGAGAACTAAAAACTTATCTTGTTCAAAGACTTATAGGCAGGTTATCAACATTGACTAGCTCCTCTATCTAGGGAACAACCTGCACAAAAGCTACTGCAACTTTTTACCTGATTTACAATACTTAAAACTCCTGGGTCATATAGACAAAAATAAACGTGTTTTAAAACAATAGAGTTCCTTTCAACTGTTTTCTGTGATAGTGTTTTTTTCCCCCCCAGTTGTTATTATGTTGATATATTACCTTCAACAGTCCAAATATAGGTTAATCAGTTACTTTAGTACCATCAGTTACTTTAGTACCAGCTTTGCCTTCTGCATTTTTTCAAATTGTGTATTTAATTTAATAGTATTACTTCCATTACTTAAACTAAACATGTTATTAAGTACTTGTGGCAAAACATTTACTATGTCTACTTTTATTTCAACTGGAATAGGGGTAAGGCCCCATCTTGTTCTGCAAAAAAATCCTTTCAATAACTGCTGATTAAGTGTCACTTTAAAGCCAGTAGCCATAATGACAGAGCAATGAAAATCCAAAAATTGCTACTACTGAAATTCATCTGAGTGTCACAGTGATCTGACAACAAACAGCTCTATGATTAGACTCTTTAATAATTAAAGCAGTAAAATTTCAAACTTAAGCGGTTTAAGAATTTAGATGAATAGTTAATTCCAGAGATAGTCTAGATGTTTGTCTTCTCATTTCAGCAATTCTTTTTCTATTAGCAGTTTTTAAAAGAATGTGATGCAATATAAGGAGAGGTGATTCTGAAATGCTTCAGATTAGCTAGATAATGATGAATAGTTAAGAATTCCCAATCGCACTAGGTAAAACCTCAATTTCTAATCTTAAATGGGCGTACTTTAATTTGAGGCAAGTTAAGTCTCTATTAACTCATTCTGTATTTTGCATGAAACCCTGAAATAAACCTTTTCCTTTACAAAATGAGCAACTAATCATGTTGTACACAACAGAGGATTTAGAGGGGTTGAGTAGTTTACTTACTCACTTGGTACTTACTCCAATTCATGAATATTTATTGATATGAACACAAATCTCAACTCTCTTGCAAACAGCAGAGGTAAACAAGACACAGTAGAAAACAGTACAACTAGTGACAGCAATGAAATAGTCAATGTGGTAGAAATCTGTATGGCTTAGTGGACACAGTAGTCCACTTTGAGAAACCACCACATATAATTTGATACAAATAACAGCATCCACTGAGGAGAGGCTGACGAGTGAGCTGCATGTGCCTTCATGGAGAAAATTACTTCTGATTGAGGCCACTTGCCAGCACAGTGTGGGGAAATCTGAGCTACGCTCCCTAATTTGTACCAGATTTACAGGCACTCAAGGACATATTTTTTAGCACTATTATTAAATACTAAATAAATACATATTCCTAAAATATCATATACTGCAATGTAAATGCAAACATACAGATGCAAGCACACAAACATAGCTAGCTAAGGGGCAATCCCAACACAGTGAGTAACAGATGCTACCTCAGCACTTAAAAGGACAGGCCACACTTAAAAAAACAAAACCAGCACTGGAAATAATTTTAATAAAACATAAGACTGTGAGAATAAACCATCAGAAAAGCATTTACACTCACTTAACAAAGGACACTTTTGCTACAATAAACACTCCTCTTAACACAAATTTGAGCATCGAACCCTTTGAGCACATTAGTCCTGATACATCAGTGCTTGACTCCAGTTTTATGGTACTATAACTGTAATGAAATAATTGAAATTCAATAACACTAAACTGGGTAAGTTCTGTAATAATTTTTCATAGTCAAATTCATCAGACTTCGCCCTAATGAAACCACTTAAATGCATGCTCAAATTAAGCATGTGCTTAATATGCTTTTCTGTCCAGTGTTTTGCACTTAAAATGCATGTATCCTGTAGCAGAAAAGTATTGTTGAAATAATTATCTCATGAAAATGTGAAGTGGTTAGCTTCCTTCTCACCTACCAATATTCTCCTGCATTCCCACAGCAGCAACATAAATCAGTGCTCTTAACAAATTAAGAATGCCTCAGAAAGCCTACAATACTTGACGGTGAGTGGCTGGGGAGAGGTTAATGAGTATAATTAGTAGTAGCAGCATTAAATAGTAACAACTTCAATAAATCAGAAGCCTGAAATTCACTGGATCAACATCAGACATTTTGCATGTTCTGTGGGATCCATTCAGTATTTCCTAGGAAAACATGCTGCCACATACAGATTATCCTTAGCTTATGGTAAGACCTAGGTATGTGATGCTCTCTGATTACAGAGGGAAAAGCTTCAGAAAAATCAATCCATTTATCTCCTCTTTCAACATGAACATTTCCTTCCAAGTAGAAATGATTACATAAGACAAGAAGCAGGCAAACACTTCCTATAATTCACACTGTAGGGAATTTTTTTCTAAAAATTCAGTCAGGAATACTAAAAATAAAAGAGAGGGTTGAATTTATTTCATTTTAAACATGGCAATGGGAGTGAAGACACCATACGTTAACTCAGAGTTCTCTTCCTCTTGGGAAGTTTTGCATACAGGACTTCCTTAGAGACTTCTCCATCCTCTTTGGTCCATTGAGTTTATTAGTTACTTATCTTAACTCAATTACTTCTGTCATTCCTATTACATTTTGAGCTATACTTAAGAAATGCAGTGTACACAGTGTGTCGTGTGCATTGAAGCTCTCCAGTCTGTTTAGCAAATTGGCTGAACTTCAGAACTTTTGTCCAGATTGGAAGATTGCTCCAATTTGTAAGCAATTCCTTACATCTTCATTGGGGTATCCAAGCAGAATGAACCATTTCTCCCTTTCAAACTGGGAGAAACTATATGACCACGATTCAGTAAAGAACTTAATAGAGGGAAAGGAAAAGAAATGTTTTCTGGACACTATAAATCTATACCAACCGGATGTAATTGAGCTTAACAGCAAGAAAAAGGTATAAAAGTATATTTCTGTAGGAAAAAAAAGTTATTTTTAAACACGTAAGTTCTTCCTGCAGCCACTCACTTTTAACGTAAGTTGCATCAGGGGATCTGGTAGGAAGGAAACATTTTTATTAATTTTTCCCTTATCTGTAAGAAGAATGCTGATTTTTTTTTTCATTTACGTTCCTTGCCTGCAGGTAGCAGACCAAGAAAATCATATAGCAGAATTTTTTCCTTTTGATTAATTTCTTTCCATGTGTTATGTTATTTCTTATATATAATTGATTTCAGGTTTTGCTTGTAGCTGTACATCTTTTTATATCTGTACCTACTGCCTTCCTTCAATCAAGAAAGTTGAAGGAAATTACCTGAATTTTGTTAAGTTTATTAAAAAAGGAGCTCTGTGAATATTTAAATTGAGTTTTGAAATGGTAATACAAGAAAGATATTAGAGAATTTTAATAGTAGGTTCAATTTGACCCACAGACTATTGTAGAAAGGGTCAAATTTTATTCAAATTATTTCTTTACAAAAAAAAAAATGAACCCTTTGATTTTATTAAAGTAGATTAATATTCTTCACTGCTAGGTCTTTTGGCACTTCGGTGCACGACAGCATTAACTGTGCTTGTATATGAACTTTTCAAAGACCTTTAAATGTTCCAGTAATTTGGAACTTCACTTTCATTTATCCTCTTGTCTTCTTTTCTCTTACCATTATCCAAGAGGCCACAACAAAATTGACAGTGCCCATGGTCAGTTTGCTCTTAGAGGCAAGGCCAGAATATTTCCAATCAATAAAAGTGAAATGATGAAAAAGGAACCATTGAAAATATGCTTAGGGAGACATTAATTTCAAAAAATAGTGTGCAAGGGCTCACAGAACATGAACTGCAAGACCTTTGCAGTTAAATACCAGACCTCCGTTTTCAAGCAGGGGCTCATGCCAAAATGCATGTCTTAATTCTACCTACACTTGTAACAGCTGCACAGCAGATGCTCCACAGCAGATGCTGTTCCGTGTGTTTCTGGTGATACCAGGGGAGAAAGGGAAGAACAAAGGGGACAGGACGAGTACTGTGACTCAGCGCCCTACAAAAATCACAGCAGCAACACAGAACTACCACAGTACCAGAGTGCACCAATTTCCAGTCTTACTGAAGGGAATTTTTAACTAAAGCAAACAGCAAGCTGGACATAAAGTTCTCAGAGATGCATCTGTGATCCTTTTAGATAACTTTTCATGTTAGGAATAATTTTACAATGGTAGTTTATCAGCAGTTTTCTTAAATTTTACAGAGTAAAAAAGGAAGATTTCCTGCTTCCTTCCACAGAAATATTATGCCTGAAGCATTTTTTCCCTGAATTGTATTTTGCCATTTTTAAACCCATTATTTATCTCTGTATGATTCCCATCTGCAAAAAACAAAATTTGAAACTACTGGCAATCTGATTCAAAATACTGGCAATATCATCTGCCCCATGATACACAGCTCCTTTACATGAAAATATTTTCCAGTTCTAGTGTATTGTTTTAGCTAGATAAGTATGACGATAAAGTTTAAACTTACAGCCTTAAAAAAAAATTAGAAAAAGAAAGGACCACTTGTGTAAGAAGATGGCTTGTTGGTTCTGTGTCCTTCCCTAAAATTAAATGCAAAAACATAAAAAGGGTATAAGTTATAACTTTTTTCTTAACATGTTCATATTGTTTTCTACAGGTAAAGTATTTTAAGATTTGATATTCACCTTTCTAATAAAGAAAAATTCCTCATCTTGCATCTTACAACAAAGTAGATAGAAATTAAAGGTGCAATTTTAGAACAGCACCCAGACTCTCTTTTAAGTTTTTTGTACTACTGTAGGGTTTCTTTTAAAACTCAACCTAAGAGAGCAGGGAATAGACACATCTACACCAACCAATCTACACCAATACCTGCCATATAGTATCTATGCTATGCTGCTCTAAACAGTCCAGGTAAATCCTCTGAGCATTCAGGATCCAGAAAATTTCAGCAAACCCTTTCCTCCAGTCATAGCAAACTGTGATACTGGTAAGTAAGAGGACTTTCTTTCCATGTCTCAATCTCACCATTCAGAATTTCAGCCGTGTAGGTAACACACTGCCCACTACCCAGGACACCTCTGTCTACAGCCCATCTCCTTCACCACATACTGCTGTAGCAAAGCAGTTTCAAACATCATCCCCCAAATAGGATGAATTTTATCTTACACACAGCCAAGTGATATTTGGAGCTGAAAGCTTTTCAGAGCTATGAGCACAGCAAAAGTTCACTCTGCTTCCAATGCCAGCGCTGCCCTTACCCCAAACCCAGGACTTCACTGGCAATCATATGTGTAGTGAGTGACACGTCCTGGTATTTGCTAATCACTGTTCTCCCTCACCTGCTGGAGGGAAAAATGTGATGCAAGTAGAAGCACTTTGAAGCCACTAATGATGCTGCTGCAGTGTATTTAATGGCCAGCATGTTAGCTACGATGAAAGAGGAACCTCACATCAAGTACATTAAGGGATCAGAGGAATACATACTCATTACTCGCTGTAATTTTACATCCCCAGTTTCAAGACAAAATACTCACATTTTTCTCATCCAGCAAAGACATATTACTGCTGTAGAAAATAAAGGGGGTCTTTTTTCTTCTGTTTATTTAATATTTTCTAAGTTTGTATGTAGCTGCAGATAATTCCTGTTCATCTTTTGTTACTAGCTGCATTTCCTCAGATGGAAACTGGTCTCTCATCTCTGAACATCATCATGCAATTAAATCAAAAAAGCAGAAAAAAGGAATCTGGACTTTTTACGTCCAGAAATCAGTAGTGAACCCATGACATCTCTCTCCAGTTACTATTTCTCTTCAAATTACTATTACTTTTTTCCCCTGTGTCTTTTTCTTATATAAGTGAAACACAGAATACTGCAGAAAAAGAAGCCCCTGAAGACAGCCCAAATTCAATCTCTAGTAACATGACCAAAGTTACAAGGATTGTATGTAGACTTCAGTGCCAGTTTGGGTTAGACCTCAATAAAAAGTCAGCACACCTAAACTGATTCTTAACACAACAACACAGTCAAAGGAAAAACTTTGAAACACAGCAGGTGATATAACAGACACACATGGATAAAACCACCATGCTTAAGGTGACTGCCAGTTCTAAAGTATCAGGAAAGGGAAGCTGAGAAATCAGGAATTAACTAAACCACCAACTTCATGATCTTTGTCTCACAGACATGTATGAGAATGCATGGTAATTTAGCTTATAGAAGTTCTTTTAATTTGACAATAATATCACCTATTAAAGCAGGTTCACTTGCTCAGGATTGTGTCCAGGTGGATTTTGAATATCTAAAGAGAAGGGGACTCCACAACCTCTCCGGCAGACTGCTTCAGCGCTCAATCATCCACAAAGTAAAGCTGGTTTTCTTCACATTTAGATGAAGCTTCCTGGGTTTCAGTTGGTGCCCTTTTTGCTCCTTATTCTGACACTGGGGATCACTGAACAGTAAGGCCCCATCCTCTTGACACCCACCCTTAAGATATTTGTATGCTTTGAAGAGATTCCCCTCTCAGTCTTCCCTTCTCCAGAGTAACAGGCCCAGCTCACTCAGCCTTTCCCCACAAATAAGGAGCTCCAGTGCACTCCTCAGCATCTCCATAACCCTCCTAGTGGACCCTCTCCACTTGTTCTTTGTCTTTCCTGAACAGTGAGTCCAGAACTGGACCCAGCACTCCAGATGTGCCTCGCTAGGGCTGAGCAGAGGGGCAGGATCACCTCCCCCAACCTGCTGGCCATGCTCTTCCTGATGCACCCCAGGACACCCTTGGCCTTCGTGGCCACAGGGGCACTGCAGGCTCATGGACAGCTTGTTCTTCACCAGGACTCCCAGCTCCTTTTCCCACAGAGCTGCCTTCCAGCAGGTCAGCCCCCAGCCTGTACTGGGGCAGGGGGTTATTCCTCCCCAGGTGCAGGACCCTTTGCCTGTCCTTGTTGAACTGCATTAGGCGTCCCTTCACCCAGCTCCAGCCTGCCCAAGTCTCACTGAATGGCAGTACAGACTTCAGATTTCTCAGCCACTCCTCCCAGTTTTGTATTGTCAGCAAACTTGCTGAGGGTACACTTAGATTCTTAGAGCCTTGAATTTTAAATACCTACAGAGGATTTGCTATTTTTAATCCCATCATGGGAGTTTATTGATATGCAGAACAAAACTGAAGGGTCTCAAATTAGAACTAAATCCTTAGATCAGATTGTAAGATAAATCAGATTGTAAGTTAAAATTAAACAAGTATATTTTAACAAAAAACAATCTGAAAAAAAAATCAGGTAGAATAAAATTATTTTATTTGTATTTATTTATTCTATACTGTATTTAGTCACAACAAGCCACAAATTGGGCACTAGCAGAGTCTGTCCCATGTTCAACAATCCCTACCTGAGGACCCACAGTAAAGAAATATTAATGCATAATTTTTTTTTTTCCTGTGGATATTCAGATCTCATTCTTCCCACTAACTGGTCATTTATGATTAGTTACAATAACAGTTGGTGTAATTAACTATAATGTACACAAGGGAGAAATTTTAAGGGTGCATTTTGTGTGGGGTTTTTTTTAAGATTCATGAAAGAATTACAGTATTACAGCACTTATTATGTAAACAAAAAGATCATGGACGATTTTTCTTCATCTTACAAATCTTGCATGTACATCTTACAAACACTATGAAAAAAACTTGACTTTCATCATCACATCTCAGGAATATATAATTTAACAACACCACAGTCTAGGTCACATATAAAGTGGGATTTATTGAATGACAACATTTATAGATAATTTAAAGTTAATTATCTTTATATACTCATGTATATAAACACCAAAATACAAATAAGCAAACTAAATCTTTTAAAATAAATTAGAAGTGCATGTCATAATGTACTTGAGTTCTTTAACATCCTTGCTCACTTTTTTACTATTTCAATTTGATTCCTCACTGGTAGGAATTGCAAGGTTGCACAAAATACATTGTATGTCCCCTAGAGTTGGCATAATCTGCTGGTTTTCTGAGTTAATCACTAATTAATAATTTGAAAACAGAAAGTCATTATGTCATTTCCAGGCAATGAGCTTTTAAATGGTGCATGTTATGTCCTAGCCTTTTCAGTAAGGAAAAGTTTTTTCCTCTGGAAACCAGATGGCTGGTAAGCGTTATTATGAGACTATGCAAATCTCAAAGCAATAAGCATGAAATCAAAACAAGAATTCATTCTTCTCTCCTCTTATCATGATTGTTGTTTTGCTGAACCAACTTATGGAATAATACAATTGGATGCTTTGGCAAGGATGAGTTGATAACCCATCTCCTCTTTCTTTTTTCATAGAAAATAGTTCTGAAAACATTTTTTGCCTATACTTTTAACCTTCCTAATATCTTGTTCTCCATGCCAAATTCAAATGAGGTAATCTTATTCCAGGCTAAATCTTCTCAGTAAACTTACTCACTTGCAAAGTTTACTGGCTTTACTACTAATATAATTTGATTATCAAAAAATCCTTGACTGGCTTATGTTTTGGATTAGCCAATTTTTTTCCTGTTAGGAATGAAATACAGAAGAGTTCTTTGTTATTTTCTATCACTTAAAGGTGTAAACACCTGCATGTTCATAGAAGTGCCAGCTCCACTCTACAATTTAAACTCTTCACTTCAAAAAGATTTTCAAAGTTCAACTAATAGAGCTGCATCATTTTGCAGCATTCTATTCTACAAAATTTACAGAATACTCTGAAAAATCTTAAATTTCTAAGGCTGGCCAAAAGGAAAACTAAGAAACTGAATACGAAATATTGATTTCCAAAGTAAATAGGCTTCTAAATATTTAGAAGTACCTTAACTGATGAAACACACACTTATAAAAAAATTCCCACAGAGCTAAATACTTTGAAAAGGTCTGGTATAGGAAGACACTGTCAAAAAAAAAA
>VYZP01020449.1:1220-18026 GCA_013400635.1 Hypocryptadius cinnamomeus
TCCAAGCTGACTTCCAGCTACAGCTCAGTATCTGGCTGGTGGGGAGACTCTTAAATGAGAGATGTTAATTAAACCTTTGAATTCTTTGATGTGCCTCTATTCTCCTCTGGCTAAGCCTGAGGCTAACAGTGGACATCAAACCTTCTGACCAAGACCCTTTAAAGTGTAACCTTTAGTGTAATACTCTTATACAGACTGAACACATGTAGTGGACACTCACAATCCCCAGAAAAGATTTGCTGTCCATAGGGAAGCTTGGACTTCGCTGCAGTGTTGGGTTTTCCAGTATGACTCACGGAATGGGCTCTTTACATTTGACCTTTTAGCAGCTGCCTTGGAAAAAGCTACAGTGTCTGCCCTCTTTACTTATTTTAGTCTCTCCTTGTGTTTGCTCCCCATCATTTTCTCCTTCTGATTTCCAAAGAAATGGCACACGTTTTCTGGGGGAAGCAGTGCAGCCTACACAGTTGGACACTGGCTGAAGGAAAAGGAAATGTTGATTTTCTTCCAGGGCTTCTGTGCGTTGTGAGTCACTTCACTTCCCCGTGCCTCTTTTTCTAGCAGTGCAACAGATGATGTGATATCATTTTTAAAGCCCTTTTGAGATATCTTGATGAAAAGTACTCTGTCAAAATTAGGAAATACCTTGCATCTGCAAGTCCTTAGTGTTGTGGGTTGCAAGTTGACTGTGTCCTGTGTTTGGCAAAAGTCAATCTCAGCAGTTCTCTCTCCTTTTGCATTAGGAAAGCAATTAAAACTATTTACCTCCCTTCCTGAACTGAACTATCCTAGTAATGTTTAGTTTCTTTTTAAATGGAAACTGTACTCATACATCCAAGAATTTGTGCTGAAACTTCCGATAGCTGATGCAAAATATGTTGAGATTAGTAAAAAGATTCCAAAGATTTCAGCAGGGTCTGGACGAACCCATCTTTTTGTTCCCTTTTTCTTACTTTTTTCTTTCATTCTATTTCCTTTTTTTTTTTTGTGAGAGGAGGGAATGGGGGTGCTGCACTGACTAAATTATCTAAATGGAGATATCTTCATACTAGAAATTATAAGATGAATTTGGAGATTTTTGCCAGCAGCATTTGGACTGAACAGCAACCTGCTACTTTACTTTCCATTCCTTATTTGAAAACATTTTAAGAGGATTATGAATTTCCTCTTATAGTTTAACAGACTGCAAAGGAGGAAAGAGGAAAAGTCTCTTTCTGTATATAAAATGAGATGTCTATTAGTAAAATTGTATAAATAACACACAATATATCTTTTCTTAAAACAAAAAAAAGTCCTCAAAGAAATTTTGATAATTTCTCCTATTTTCTTAATTTTGCATTTTCTTAAAAAATAGTTAATCCAGCCCACCTCACTCTCAATTCTCTCCAAATATTCCCTAAAATTAACAATTTTCTTGCAGCTTAATTAGAACTGTAATTTAATTGAATTAAATACTAAATTTTCATTTGTAGAGAAAAGGGTTTATTTTATTTAATAAAATTTATTAACATATTTGGGGTTTTAGTCACATTCATTTTTTTCCCCTATACCCCAAGCTAATATCCCAAAGCCGTGGCGGCTATAATATTCATAACTACTACATGTGGGAGAATAAAATTTGTGCATATAGAAAAAGTGAGAAATACACCAAAAAAATCTCAGAAACTTTGCATGTAAAATACCCAATCCAATCTTTTTTATATATCAAAAGTATGTAGGAGTTTTTCACTGAAATGGTACTAAAGATGATGTTAAAATGTCAGAAACTTTCTCTACCTTTTTTCTTCCTCAGCTTTTTCATAATACTGTGCTCCTAATAGGGATTTGGCTTACTGACTTGTCTCATCTCTGTTTAATTTAGTATTGCTTCTAACTTACGCTTCTCTCTGTGTATCTTATCTACTTGATCATAGTTTGGTTCTATCTGAATGTTCATCATGTCAGATGCTCACATATTAATTATATTTTGTATATGTTGCTGTTTTTTTTTTTTAAATGATTGTTTAATATCATCGGTTCTTTCATCTGCAAATAAATTGTACAAAATCAAGCAAGCTTAGACACATCATTATGATTTGTGTGCAAATTCCTAAAAGTCGTACAATATCCACTAGTGGGAGTGTTCTGGTCACTGGGTGTAGCTGTTTTGAAGAGCAGATGTGGTGTAACATCTTCTGGGAGCTCAACTGATCTTCTCAACTCCTTCAGGCATTGCTCCTGAAATCTTTATTTCTCAACATGCACGTGTGTGTCTGTGTGTGTGCACACTCTCTTTGGTCTTTTCCTAGACTAAATTGTTTTACAAAGGAGTGAAGCTATGTCTAAAATATATTCACTACTTTAAAATATTTGTTACCACATTATAGATGATATTTCATATTGTTTGAATTTTACTTGTAATTTTTACTCACAGAATGTTTATCTTTGAATATTTTGGATTCATTTTGCCTCCATGTTTCCCTCTGAAAAATTACATTTTTTTTTGCTATACTATGCATTTGTTAAAATTGATTTTTTAAAGTTTAAATCAAAAAGAGGAGATTTTTTTTTTTTCCCTTGAGGATGTCCAATCTAAAATCTTGTCTTAAATTAGAGATTAGGGATTTCACACCCTGAATAGTAGCACAGTTTATTTAACTATTCTGAACACATTGCAAATCTCAAAAGTTCCTTCATTTTTCACATTCTCATGTGAATCTGAAACTTTCTAATTTCAAATTTTTCAGGGAATGCAGTACGGTTTAAATATGTTTAAGACAGGTAGCATTTTAGACTTCCTCATGTAGTTATTTGTTACTAAATGCATCCAGTCCTTTAGCCCAGTGGCAACAAAAAGTGAATTTGGAACTTTAAGCCAGACTTTTAGTTATCAATATTAACAATTACTGGGTTAACCAGTTCAGGATGGGAAAGCTTATGATAAAAATAAGATGTTTTTGAAAAATGTTTTCCTGAGCATTACTGCTTGACATGGACTTATTCTTGATGCAATTTTTTGCAGAAACCTGGGACTTTGTCAGACTTGTACGTAGCATTTGCTTGTTACATTTGTGGAGTCAAAGCCTCTTGAACCACTGAAACTCTGCAAACACTTCAGACTGCTGTCTGAGGGGTTTGTCTTTTGCGCAAAAAACCTTTTAGGTAAAAACCAAAACACGTCACAAAATTCAGGGGCTCTCCTCAACATGGAAAACAAAGATGCTGTCTCTACAATTCCTACAGAATTTACTGAGAGTTCATAAATAGATTCACAAATAGATCTGGAGATAAAGACACTCCATTCTATTAGCACTGGAGGGTTGTTTGGAGCTTTTTTTCTATTAGTATAATCACCAACCTAAAAAATGAAGCTTTGTTCCCTTGTTCTTCTGACAGACTGTAGAGTTAATTTATTTAGACTTCATTCATTCTTGTGAATTTTGCAAGCTTGAAATCACAGTTTTATGCAGGAAAAAAAAATCCTTGATATTTACAAATTAGCTGCTATTCAAGGAGAAATAATATACTTCTTGTCATCATGTCGGCTTCATAGATAAAACCTTAACAATCAACTTTTGAAATTACTCTTTTTTGTGCCAATGTCCCCAAAGGGAGAATCACTTCTTAGTAAAAGTAATGGATATGTATGCTATTCCAGGTTCTGGTAAGAAATCCCTCCATTAACTTGGATAATCCTGAATCTATAATATTTTTCTCCTGAGAAGTCTTTTGCTAATCTATAATCATTAGTGTCTGTTCTGTGTCTAGGTAATGCAAGAATTAGAACAGCGTAATACTAATAGAGATATTAGCCTTCTACAAAAATTTCAGAGCTTTTTGGAAGATGTATGTTTACACTGAATTAAAACAAATTCTTCTCCTCTCCCGTTGGAAGGCCTATGTTTTAGAGAAGTAAATAATACTTGTTGATCCAAAATGTAGCCGCAGACAGGAGGAATTCCCTGGCAAAAAGGAAAGCAGGAACCTGGGTTTCCTGCACCAAGACCAGTTTGTCACTTTGCAGGGCGCTTAATCCCGCTTTACTATCAGGGTAATTAGGGCATGTAGGCTTTCAGCTGAGACAACTCTGGAGAGCTCCACTGAGCACTGAAATTTGGTCCCATGCCAGCTTACATTAACTTGGAGATACAGCCTTCAGGTGATAAGTTGTTAGAGGTAACTTATTCCCATGGCACAGGGAGTCCTGGCCATTAGCAGAAAATTTAATACTATTGACTGGTATTATATTTCCAAAATTATATTTGTGTTGCAAGATTAGTTATTGTAAATCATTTGAAACAGCCATATAAATATGGCTGGAGAGGTATGCTCTGGAAATCTAATCAATATGGTGTCACATGAACAATGAGGAACAGAGGAGTAAAGGAAAATATAAATAATTCTGTGTAACCATTGGAATCATGGGGTGGATGTCACATAAAAAGAAACAAATGTAAGAATGATTTTTTTTTCCCCCTGGCTGTGAAGAGTCTGGGCTGGTCATGTAGCCGACCTAATTTTCAACCCTAGGTTTGGCTGCCAGCTTGTTAGACATGTAGACTACCGCTGCTTTGTTTCTACAAACTTTCTCAGATTTATCAGAGGACATGTATGAGGCCTGTGACTATTTTAGCTGCCTTTCAGCCAGCATCTCACTGCAAGCTGCAAGTCCTCTAAAGGCTGGTTTGTCCTACACAATCACTGACTGTAGAAAGAATCAGGTTGTGATTAGTAAAATCTAGCAGGGGTTTAAATCAGCTGAACTCAGGATGTGTTTAACTGCTGCGTAAGTTTATTATGTTCATCATTTTGGGGAGTGTGAAGGGGAACTAATCAGAGCCACTGCCATACTTCTGTCTCTTCACTGGGTATTTAGAAAACCATGTTATGGAAGAGTAGCAAAAAAAGGAAGCCCTGAATCTCCCTCTAGTCATAGAATCATTTAGGTTGGAAAAGCCCTCCAAGACCATCAAAGTCCTACCATTAACTTACCACTGCCCAGCCCATCTCTAACCCATGTCCCCAAGTGACACATCTATATGGTTTTTAAATCCCACTGCCCTGGGCAGCTGTGCCAAGGCTGAACAACCCTTTCCATGAAGGAATTTTCCCTAATATCCAATCCAAACATCACCTAACACAGCTTGAGGCCGTTCCCTCTTCTCCTGTCCCTGTTCCCAGGGAGCACAGCCCGACCCACCCCAGCTGTCCCCTCCTGTCAGGAGTTGTGCGGAGCCACAAGGTCCCCCCTCAGCCTCCTTTTCTCCAGCCTGAGCCCCTTCCCAGCTCCCTCAGCTGCTCCTCATCAAACCTGTGCTGCACACCTTTCCCCAGCTCATCCACATCACACATTTCCTGACCTCCACCACTGCTAGTCTATCAGATCGAATATTTTGTGATAATTTAATTCTTCCCAGCTACCCATTAATTCCCCAGTGGTGTAATTTTCATGAACTCCACAGCTTTTAAGCAGTGATTTAGTAGTGCCTGTTTAACTGATCACCAAGGAATCACACCTAGGATCATGGCTTCCCTCCTGCCATGGATGAGATGGAATGAGTGACAACCCATAAAGAATCTGGACCCCAGATTTTATAGAAGAACCAGAGAGATATGAATTTGACATTAATCAATTACCTCACATGCGTCTTGTTTGCCTTTTGTTTCTTGGATCTGTGCTTCCGCTAGGATCTTCAACTTCTTTCTGAAACTCATTTTTCCTTTTATTTTCCTTTCAGGAATACTTCCTTTAGCTTTTTTTTTTTTTTTTTTTTTTAGACTCTATATGTCTATATTTCTGTTTTATTGTGATTTTTGGCACCACCTCTTCTTCTCAAACACACAGTCCCCAGTTTTCCAGTCTGTGTGAAGAAGCACATCGCACACACAAACTACAGCCTGGTGGATCTGCTTCATGTCTCCTTATATGGTGGAGAATTCAAGAAGTGCCACTTCTGTTTTGTCTAGGAGTTACCAAAATCTACAACCAGCCTGTGCCAGGTGCAGCTAGAAACTGCCTGTGAGTTCAAAAGCTAATTCTGGGTATTGCCCAGACATGCGTGAATGTGTGTGTGTATGTGTGTATATATACTCATTTTTTGTCACCTGTATTCACAGTGCAAGACATAGTTTTTTCACCTATGAAAACTGCCAATAGAAAAATATTAGAATTTCATATCACAGAGGAAAAAATGCACTTCCAAAGAACACTGGGGGTTTATTCCTTTGAGAAAGATTGAAAGTATACATATAAACATAAAGATTAATAGATATTTGAGATCACAAAGGTTTAGTTTTCCACTCTGGACCAAATAGTAAAGACAAGGCATAAATATAACATTATAAGGTACAAACGGAACATTACAAGAAACAAATGGACCAGTTTAAATATCTTTAAAGAAAAACAACAAAAAAGAGATGTGTTTTGTAAGCTCATACAGATGGCTCATGGGCTCTGGCCTGAGCCATATTGTAACATTACAAGCTAGACCCAGATCTGCGAAGGTGCTGTGTACCAGCAGCATCCTTGGGTGCTAATAAAACCATGTGCTAGTGCAGAAATAAGAATGTGTGCATGCTCACAGATTTGGAGCCATATGCTCAAGTTCTTTTTGTTTTGTTCTGTTTTCCCCCAAAAGAGCACAATTTTCCCCTCTCTTCTACTCAGCCACTTTTACTGACATAAGTGGCTTATTGTCTGTTCTGATCTCTCCTTCCAGTTTCAGAGCCTTTCTTCTTGAGATGTCATACAAATGCAAAGGTTAAGTACCCTCCCTAAGCAGAGAGGCACTAGAGATACTTGAAAATTGTCAACAATTTCAATAGGAATCTTCTTTTCACAGTGAAGGACCCTGCATGTCAAAGCAAGCTGTTCAGCAGCTTGGATTCAGCCTACTTGATCCAGTCTGTTTACCTCTTAGGATCCCTTGCAGGGTGGGTGTTTGTTCTGCACTTAATGTTGACCCAAACTTAAAATGCTTCCAGGTAGTGCAGGTGTGCAATTCACTCCATTGTTGCACTGAAGATCACACCAAAATGCTCAGTGAAAGTGTGGTTCTGTCAGATGAAGATGCCCTGCTTCTCAACATGGCTTATTTTTTTTTCCATATCAGTAAAAAATGTTTCCACTCCCACTAAGTCATAGTCCAATTATTATGGAAACCACTGCACTCTCTAGCACGAAGATGATAGACTTTTTCTTTTTTTTTTCTTTTTTTAACTCTCATATTCTATCCAAAAAGTTTTAGACCCTTATCTGGCACAAGAATATCCCTCAAATATGTAAATTACTTTGTACCATTTTGGGAACTCAAAGCATAAATATTTTCTTGAATAATAATCCCCATGAAGATGCACACTAAATCTGTTCCATTATAAGATCGTTTTTTAATCAGGTATTATTTCTTCAACAATAAGTAATTACCTACACAAGCAGACTAACACAATAAATTAATTATTCCATTTAGGTGTTGCATTTTGAGTTGCTACAAAACAATCTTCCTTGAATTTCAATGATGTCATCCACCATGCCTTATTGTTGTTATATTAACATTTTAACTACCTTACTCATTATGATCTTAAGATAAAATGTTAAAACCATAGAATTATTTGGGTTGGAAGAGACCTTTAAGGGCCATCCACACCAAACTCCTGCCATGAAAATGGGCACCCTCTAGCAAACCCTAGATCAGTTTGCTCAGAGCCCTATCGATCCTAACCTTGAATATTTCGAGGGATGGATCATCTGCCACATCTCTGAGCAACCTGTGCCAGTGCATAAAAAAATGCCTTCTTATGTCTAGTCTGATAACACCACCCAATGAAATATCATGAGTTATTAATTCAAGAACAGTCATTTTTGTTACAGGTCGATGGTGCTGGCAAGGCAGGAACCTTCCTTTCCAATGCTTTACATCACTCGTGAATGGAATTTAGCTCCTGTTAGGCCATATACTTCCTCTGTTTCTTGGTCAAGTGAGCTGAGTTTGCATTTATGTCCATATTAAGTGCCAAATATAGTATCTAACATGTTTGCCACGTGTGACCTAGGAAATGGATGCCATTACTGTCAGTGGAGATGCCCTGAAACTCAACTCATTTGCTGCTTTGTCCAGGACAATTTTACATAACTTAAAATTTCTGCCTGAGATGCTTTCATGGATTTGGTAGATATTGCACAGGTCCAAGGGGACTAAGCATTCCTGTGATCATTAACAACACAGAAGTTGAGATTCTTTTCTCATCTCCACCCCAATCCCATCAGCAAAAATGTTCAAGTCCAGGCTGGGCAGGACTTGGAGCAACCTGGTCTTGTGAAGGGGGATTTGAAGTAGATTGTCTTGCAGGTCACCCCTCCCACCCAAACCATTCTAGGATTCCATTAATGTATTTCATCTGTGCTTTTAAAGTAAAACCTCTTTAATAATTGTGGGTACTTGTATGGTTGCTGTTAGTATAATACAGCACATGTTTCTCTTCATCACAGCACCAGGAGATAAGAAAATGTTAGAAGGCAACGATGAAAGTCAAATTTCCCTTTGATTGCCTCTTGTCCTACTCCTGCCCCTGAATATTACCATGTCTAATTTGATTTTCTGCAGACCAAGACTTATGTCATAGAATAAGGTCCCAGTGTTCAATGCACAGGGTAGAAGGAGAGGTAAGACACTTTAGAAGGACATTTTAAGTCAGTCAGCAAGATGAACAAAGAGTAGCCAAGAATTTCCCGATGGTGTTTCTACACATTGAGCAGGTAACAAATCAGCCTCTCTCAGATGTTTTCCTCTGCATTTGAAGGAGACACTACTGCTCACAGGGAAGCTGCAGTTCACAATGCTCTTCTGCAGGGAGATGTCTTTGATCTCTCCTTCAAACATTTGAACAAGATACCTGTCTCCCCTTTCAAAGCAGGTAGGGGAGAAGGGAACAGAACAGCTCATGAGTTAGAGACACTCAAAGTGAGAAGGGGGAAATCCCAGACTCAGTCCCCCTTCTGCCCATATTCAGCCTACTCTTGAAGATAGATATCCTTGGCATCTGCTAACTGTTCTGAGCAGAGGTGGGTTTCCACCCAACAAAATAGAAATTCTTGGCCCAGAAGAAGCTTAAAGGTTAAGGCATTCTCCTTTGAGGGAAAAAAAGGTTTTCTGCCTTATTTAAAAATAAAATAAAATAAAATAAAATAAAATAAAATAATAAAGGCATTTTACCTGTAAAAGTTATGGAGTAAAGAAACACATTAACACATTTTAGACTTCAGTGCTAAAGGGAGATCATCAGAGTTTTTGAGTTTTGCAATCCATAAAGCACTTTAGAATGGTAAGTACCTTTGCTGGGATTAAAGAATTGTCTACCTAGAAGAGCTCTAGATTAGTAATTAACAGAGTTGGGTCTCTCTCGAGCTCAGGAGCCTTGGTAAAGGAGTTGACAGTGATATTGCTGCTTCAACATTGTTCTGAGGAGAACCACAAACTTAAAGCCAAGCCACATTGAGTCAAAACCCATAAGTTCACATATTCATTCCAGTATTCTGACTGAGAAATTGCTAGAATAGAGCACAAATAAGGTTCAATCCCTAATCAAGCATTCTCAGTATCATTTCAGGCTGCTCTACTTCCTAGCAATGTATTTTCTGAAAAAGAATGAGAGATGACTCAAGGCACACTCCTAGCCTCATACCAGAGCTACCTCAAACAGAATATTTAGAATATTAAGAATATTCAGCCCCAGTGAGTATAGTGATTTTTTTTTTCTTTATTGCTGTACATGGTACCCTTCCTTCTGCCTAGAAACAGAATTCCTTTCTTGTGTTATATGCTCTATACTGATAACAGATGGTGGTAATTTTTTCTGTTGAATAGTCTAATTTTTTGGAGAAAAAGTTTTGTAGTAGTATTTCTGCAAACCTCAAAGTTATGAAGTTTTGTTGGTTCTTTTCTTTTTTTTTTTTTTTCCCCAAGATGAAAGGAAGATGTAATTTTTCTGCCTAGGAAATTCTAAACTATTTTAATGCAGAACTCAATAAACCTTTACTGACAGCTATAATGACTATTTTTTAACTTAAGCCATCATTTATTAACTGAATATATCTGGCCAGCTTAAATGACATCCTTTAGATATTTTTACATGTGTTCTAATCTCTTTTTTAATATGTATCCTAGGAGATAATGGTAGTCTATAAGATTTTCAAAAGTCAGACCATGTTATACATCACATGGGATGCGTTTATGGTGGATGGCATGACAGAAAATGAACATCGTTAGAGCATTCAGTTATATTGTTACAGTTTGAAAGATGTAGGGTATTATCCCCCATAGATGATTAACCCACTTTTGAGGGGTGATAGGTGTTATTAATTGACCTGTTCATTGAACTCTAGAAAGTTTTTGGGGATTTGCATGTACCACAAATTATGATTTTACAACATTAATCATCCAAGTCTCCTTCATGACTCAATAGAAATAGAAATCAAAAGGCAAAAGACTAGAAGATGATGTGTTTTTTTACAGACTCACAGATATACTATAATAAATACATTTTTTCAGGGCACAGCTCAAAAAGAAGTGACCTCTCTCTGTGCCTCCAGTTAGATTTAACCATTTCTGCCTTCCCACCTCTGTTTTTTTTCCCTGGAGCTGCAGTCTCAAACATTGCTTGGGCTCTTCACCAACATCCTGTCTCTCCATTTCAGGTCTCCCATTCCTTTTTAACCCTTTTAATCCTTCTTTGTACGGAGTTTTCCTTTCCCTGCCCATAGCATACACCACACAAAGTTCTTTGACAGCTCTTGGTGTGCAAAGCAACGTGGGGAAAGGGCAGAAGAGCAAGGAGAGCACATGCACAGACAGGTGGGCAGAAGTCTTCCCTAGATCAAGAAGCTTGGTGGAGGTTGCCCATGTGCTCTCCTGTGCACCCTCACCTTGTTAATGCATATATTTCCATGTGCACTTCCAGAAGCAAAGTGTAACTGCTCAAATGTATAATAGATAAGGGAAAGACAGCAGACTGAGACTAATTGAGCTATTCCTCCAACAGGAATGCAAGAGAAGGAGTTATTAATATTCTTCCTAGAGGCTTTGGATGTGCTCCAGTATGTGATGAGAGATCTGCACCTGTATCCTTTATGAATATTTAAGGATATCTTATTGTGGTGTCAGGACACAGACTTCTGTACTGTTTGTTCTGCTAATGGGATTTATCTTCATCAAGTAATGTTCAGCATGAGTTCTCCTAAAAGATGCCTGTATGGTTAAACTATGGTAACTCAAATGATGAGTTAAAGACTTGACTGAACACCGAGTCTTGCTTATGAAATAATCATGACTTTGAGATGATGGATAGACTTGATTCCCTGAATTTCCAGCTGAGATTTTCAGCAGGAGCTTCATTAGACAGACATGGGTTGAGACCGTTGTAATCCAAATACAAATGAATTTGAAAAACTGTTCTAACCTAAAACTTTCAGATCTGAATAATTTAGATTGCCTGATTGCTCCCCAAACTAACATCTTCATTCCTGTTTTGATGGCAGAGAGGAGTGGAAGAGTCATATTGTTGTACTGAGTTTAAATAATTTCAAGAAACTTTCCCATCTAATGAGGGAAAATCAAATTCAGATGTTTTGAAGATGAACAAAACTCTGTAATTGTGCTTGGGGAAGATGAGCTAGTCTGAAGACTGATTCTTTTCTCCAAACATAGCACAGGGGACAGATTTATGTAGACAGAATGTAAGAGAAGAGATGATTTCAGAACCCTCTGAATTTTTACAATATGCTGAAATCATGCAGAGGAGCCTAGCATCATTTGCCTGGCTTTACAGCAGAGATATTCTGAATGTAGGGGAACCAAAATCAAAGAACCTCTGAGGGCTCTGAATCTCAAATTTTTTTAGAATATTGATAGTGCTTAAGAGAGTGTTCTGCAGATCCTGAATCCTATTAGCCTTGGCCCCAGAGAGCTCAGAATTTAGAAGGCAGCAGAGGGTGCACAGCCTTGGCAGCTCCTCTCCCCTTCCCACCCCACTGAGACAAGTAGTGATGAAGATTTACAGATCCCTTAACTAACAGAGGCCAGCATTTCACCATTTACAGCTTAAAAGATTCTAATCCCTGTCTCCCCTGCATCTTCCTTACTTAAAATAATTTGAAATTTCTTATTCTTTGACCTACTCACAACAGGACAGAAAAGCTCATTCAAAAACTCAGGGGGTGCGGAAGGGTTTAGAGAAAAAAACTGATGGGGAGTGGCTGAGGGAGCTCAGGCTGGAGAAAAGGAGGCTGAGGGGGGACCTTGTGGCTCTGCACAACTCCTGCCAGGAGGGGACAGCCGGGGGGGTCGGGCTGTGCTCCCAGGGAACAGGGACAGGAGGAGAGGGAACGGCCTCAAGTTGGGCCAGGAGAGGCTCAGGGTGGATATTAGGAGGAATATGCTGACAGAAATGATTGCTAAGGATTGGGGTGGGCTGCCCAGGGAGGTAGTGGGGTCACCATTCCTGAAGGTGCTCAAGAAACAGCTGGATGTAGCACTCAGTGCCTCGTCTGGTTGATGTGGTGGTGGTTGGTCAAAGGTTGCTCTCAGTGGTCTTGGGGATCTTTCCCAGCCTTAAAGATTCTCTGATTCCATGATTAGAGCTGGAAGACAGACTTCCCAAAATTCTCAAGGGTCTTCTCCGTAATAAAAGGGATTTAAAAGTTATTGTGGGACCCCGTCAGACAATGTACTCCTCATCCTCAGCACACAGGGAAGAGGATGATGCAATCCCTGTTGGGTTTCAGCATTTTACACCAATGTTGTGTAAGCAAAAAAACCCAAGGGAGGAAACCTCCAAATTTTCCTTAAACCAGTTCCAGTGCCACTGCAGTGACTGCTTCACTGCCTGGGCTAAAATCATTGTTTAACCCTCTCTGAGCCTGCCCTAGGTCAAGCCCAGAACCCCAGAGCCCAGGAGTGTAGAGCCTGCTGAAATATGGCCCATCTTCACAAGATTTTAGTTGAACTAATTATTATAGTCAAGAAAAAATGAGCAAGTTTGTAGGCACACGGGTCTTCTTGCAGAGCTTTCCAGAGCCCTCTTCAGGTTCAGTGATTACTCTTGTTCAATTTTAGGCTGTCTGACTGTATTCATTCCTAAAACTCAAAGTCCTGAAATGGAATCTCTCTGAACTAGTGCGGTTTCACCTCAATATGTTCTCACAGCCCAGTATATCCCAAAGCCTTGCTTATTTCAACACAGATAGTACTGTATATCCTGAAATTAGTCTCTTTGGTTTGAATCTAAATTCATTTTCATCTAAAAAAAAAAAAAAGTAATGTTATAACGAATAGCTGAAATTGTGAGTGTCCTGCACATGTCAAGAGAATTTGAGAAAAGGAAATGAAATTTTGTTTGTTCTGCTTCTCACAGAGTACTATGTTTATTATTAATTTGAGCCACTGCATTAAAAAAAAAAACCTTTCAGGTAAAAAAAAAAAAGCAGTTGGTAATTCTATATAAACACTGACATTCATGAGCATTTTTCATGCATAAACAGCTGTAAAATATAGGTGTTACTACACAATTTCGAAAGAAAAGCAGAATTAACTATTACAGGAGACTTGTGTGGTGCATTAAAATGATTAGTACTAAGACAGACTCCACAGAGCAATTAAGCAGAAGAATATTTGAGAGCTGTCATTGCATAAAATGTCAGTGAAGTCCATAAACATGAATGAGTGGATCTCTTTTTCAAAACCAGAGCCAGAAACAACCCAAAGCAACACTGCACCTGGAGTATTCAGATGTGTTGTGATCTTGCAGGTCACTGAGATGTCTGTCACTTCTCCTGGTGGTGCACCAAAATTCCTTCATTTTTCCTCGGGCAGCAAGGTGCTACCTGAAATCTAAGTAAGAGAAATATGTTACCAAAAGAAGTGGCAAATCAGAAGATTAAACGAACGAAAATATTAGCGAACCCTGCAAACTCTTAGCTATGATACACATTATTAACTTCCTTGCTTAACAGAACATAATTAGGATTGATAGTACAGACATCAGGGTAGTTTTGCTTCCAGGCTCCAAGTGCCACATATTATTACATTGTTCTTTGCTACTCTTTAAAACTCAGGCCATAAATCTTCAGCAAACCACTGCACTCATCTGACTCTGCAGCTCGTTCTGCCCCGGGACATTGGGTTGTGTTGCAAATGTCATCTCATGTTGTTAAACTCCACTGGGCACACTGAAAAACACAAACCAGGACAGCCCAATAAGCTGCGAGTCTGTGTCCTCACACCTTAGGTGACGTGGTGGGTCCCTCATGTGCACCTCACAGTGTGAAGGTGGCAGTTGCAGGTCTTACATCTGTGCAAGAAAATAAGCAAAAGCAAAACCAGTTTAAGATATTGTAGGAAAAGAAAGGAAAGATGGGCTCTCCTGCTGCCTCTATTAGATTTCCAGGCTGTAGCTTTACTATTCTAAGAGGATTAATGACACAAATATGCTCCCCAAGAGCCAAACTTCAAGATATGCTCTAAAAAAGTATCAGCATATTCCCTGCTGAAAACGTTTTCTGAGTAAATGCAACAATTTTTGCAAATCTGTGATGACTTCATTTACATTCCTATTGAGGTATATTTTATTATGTTTTGATTGGACTTTGGTGACAAAATTTAAAAAAAATATTTACATCTGACAGGAAGCGTTAGGGTGGAAGATATTACATGAACAAAATGTTCCTTTTCAGTAGTCTTGATTTTTGTTTTCCTCCGAATTTTCAGGGTTCTCAGGAGATAATATTTTGGTTTATTGAAATTGTGCAATGGGGTAAAAAAAAGAGAATTTAATAACCAGCTATCTCAATAAAAAATACCATACAACTAAGTTGCTTGATATTTAAATATGGACCATTGCCACACTCTGAAAGGTATTGACCAGTGTTAGACAATAAACAAGGCTAAGATTGATTAAAGAAAACATATCCTTCCCATCTTGAAAGACTCTAATTTCTTTTCTAAGTGCTGTATGTCCTTGTACTGAAACTATATTTATTCTTTTTATAAACCAATGTTAATGTCTCTACAACAGAATTCAAACTATTTGAGAACAGCAACAGGTTTATGATAGAAACTATGTTAGTTTCTGATAAACTAACTATGCTAGAAATGGACACGGACATTTCTCATAAAATATAAAATACTTCGCTTTTCAGGAAAGAGACACACTCAAATGCACATTCACATACATGTTCCCCATATTAAATTCACAGTGCTTTGAAGTGAAAGAATAATTAAAAATTGAGTCTTCAGATACCCAGTCTGCAAATTATTATCTCAGCTAGCCTGTTCTCCCTGTTTAACAAATCCTCCCAAACAGCAAGTTCTTAGGAGTGATGCATGAGGGGGAAAGGGAAAATAGAATAAAGCAAGATTATCTGAGCTGTGACAGCTTTGTGGAGTATCTGCTTTTGTTTGGGGATTTTGTGCATTCAGCTGCATCCAGCCCTCTCCCTGGACCCCCTGTTCTGCACTCCCACATTCCAATCCATGTGTTTGTGCTGGACATTATCAATCTGCCTGAAGATTTTGCTGATTTACTGTGTGTTTGTGCTTGCCTGGATCTGAGGAAGTTTTGTGCTGGAGACAATTCCCCATCTATCAGTTGTGCTGTGGTGTGTTGTGAGACACCCAGGAGGTGTGCAGCTACACACAGTACTGATCCCAAAACTCTGGAGAAATCATTTTCCCTTGCAGTGGGGCCCTCACCTCCTTTCCACCTGAGCTGTGAAGAGGAGGAAGTGCAGCTGCTGATGCCAAGATCTGCTTTCACAGAAGTGGCACCACCAAAACCACAGCCAAATTTCTCAATGATTTGTTGTTATAAATTATCTCTGAGTGCAACAGGAGTCTGTTCACATTGCTAATCAATCCTGTGAGATAAGAGGCTTCAATAGGAGCCATAAAAAGAGACTATGAGAACCTCCTTATAGAGACCTTATCATTTCCTAATTTTGATGTCCTTGGCACTTGTTCTGCTCTCCCACTAATCAATCATTAAAATGGAGGTGTGTGGAGGTCCCAGTAACCATTTGACCTCTTCTTATCAACTTTCCCCCTTCACGAAACTGCTCACTTCCCTGTGATTTGTGTGGATCAATACAGCAGAAAGGTCACAAAAGCACTAAACAGAGATGCCAATCAGAAAGATGTCAAAAGAAAAAGAAAGTTTGACAACATCAGGATCAATCAGGGGCTGCTCAGGAGAACTTGTCAGCAGTGATTAATGGCACGCTCTGGAGTTGCTGTCATTTGGAAAATGCTTTGGAAGTTTTGAGATCACTGCATGGAAAAATTGAGTTGAAGCTCTTTTGTCATATTGAAATTCAGGAGTTACAGGGTCCATACCGGGCCAGGCAAACCTTTTCTATGCAAACAAAAGCCTGGTGGTGTCATGGATGAGTAAAACTCCTCTGTGTTTGGGTACTGATGGGATCCACTTCACAGAGTTCTGAGGGAACTCTGCTCCTCACCTCCTTCATGCCACAATTAACTGTGTGACTAAAAAAAATAACAATTACAAAGGAATACTCTGAAACATGGGTACTGTGAAATGGAGAGGTAGCACATCACAAGAAGTCCTATGGTTGCTCCATTCCTTCACTGGGTATTTCCAGAGCCCAAAACCCATAGTAGATTTTGGAGCTGTGATAGGGCCCCCTGCACGTTCCAATACCCTCAGAGGAGCTCCTCAAGCACAGGTGAGGGTTGTGGGAAGAGCTGGATTAGTGTAATTTGTACTGTCTGTAAATCATGTAGTGTGTCACAGGACTGGCAGTTCTATCCTTGCTACCAC
>VYZP01020455.1:0-18279 GCA_013400635.1 Hypocryptadius cinnamomeus
ATCACATTTTGCAATTGCAACTGTACTGCAATTAGCAAACAATTGACTTTGGTTATGCAAGGAATTTTGTAGGATATTAGATGTAGTTAGAGAGAGAAAAACAGATTCATTGAACTTCTAGACAGTTTATATAAACTTGGAAAATCGTTTAACATGTCAGTTGTGTCCATCTTAATGCACTGTGATCAACCAAAGTTGCACAAGTGATAAACTTGTTCAATATCAGTCTGAGTCAAGCGCTATGCATGAAAGACTCTTTTATTCTACCTGAGATTTCCTCAATGAAATACTGCTCTATAAAGAAAAATTAATATTTTTAAAGATGAATCTAGAGGAACATAAAGATGAAGATATATTTTATTGCAAACTGGTCTGTTTGTAAAGAATGTTGTTAGAAAGGCATTAGCTTCAGTGTACATCATATTCAGACACCACTAATCAGCTACTTAATTATTAGGCATATTTCAATTTACCTTTCAAGTTTCGTTTTTTCTTTTCCTTCCTTTTGGGTCATAAAATTGGCAGAGCACTTTTTTATTTCCAGTTTAGCAACAGATTTGGATTTCAGAAGGTAACTTCTCATCTCATTTTATCTTTCACAAGGTGTTCGTTTCTCTTTTTGAGGATGAGATCCAAAGCATCTTCTGATGGAAATATTTCCTGGATGGTTGTACACCTATTCTCCTGCGGTTTGTCATTGTTACCATATGAAAAAAGTAGTTATTCACCTTGTGGCAATTGCCTTTTTTAATTTTTTCCAGGCACATTCCACATATCCCCTTTGTCAGAATTTCAAATTGTGGTCACATTTTGGCAAGGTTACTTGCTTGCAGTACATTTAATAAGCTACCGGAAACAACTTTACTCCCTCAACTAATTTCATTATTGCATGAATTATTTAATAGAAGCTATATCTTCTGATGGTTTGCAATAAAAATTTGACTATATTGACATTTTCTGGTTCTCAAATGCTCTGCCTTATTGCTCAATGTTCTTTGAAGATACCACATTTGTATGGAACATACCAAGTAAACTCATGTGCAGACACAGGTGATTGTTACCTTCAGATCTTTTCACTCAGAGATTGAGGTTATGACAGAACCATTTCTATGTTCAGGGAACTTTGATCATTCCTTCACCCAGCTCAAAGAGTATTTTTTTCCATGCTTTTATCTGTGCTTGAAAGTTTTGAAGCTCTTGTATTGGTGAAGTATGTGATCTTTTCACACTTTGAGGGGGAGCTGCTGTGTGTTTTACGGCCGCCAGAATGGTATCAGTGGTCTTTTGCTAGCATAAAGTGTGTTTCTAGGTTGTGAGGTTTTCTTGCAAAAGCTGAACAGGCAGACAGGTCCAAAATCTCAGTTAGATGCAGAAGGATAATAAGACAATTTTCAAAGTACCAATTTGGGCTGCTGTGTCAAGTCTTTACAATGCTGACAGGCCATGCAAGGCAGGGGAAGACGATACTTTAGGTATAACTACTGGGGTTTTTCTCTAAGATAAGGTTCACAATCTTCTACACCCTTATGACTTTGTGCAGATTTGACAATATTACTACATTTACCAAAAATGCTGTACTTTTACCTACACCTCTGCTATATTTCACATTGCACTTGTTGCACATAATGTAGCTCCTCTTCCCCCTGGCACAATTATAAGCAGATGGAAAATGCATTTGTCTCCTTGGATTTGAAACAACACTGGCTGTCTTGGTAAACACAGGGAAAAAGCTAAAGGAAGAGAGTGTGGCACATGCTGAATGAAAATGCATGAAACCAAAGCTGACAGTCAGGTAGCTCTGGCTGATTCAAAGGTCCCAGGGAATGACCTATTGTCTTGGTTTAGATCAGACCTGGAGGCAGAGCCAGGGCCCCGTTATTCTGATTTCCAAGGCTGCCTCTATTGCTGCCTCTATTAGTGATGACATCACACTCACTTGTGTCATAACAGACTCATAAACAGTAATGAGCTGGGAAAAATGGAAGTGGGTAAAAGACGATTCAAGGAATAAGAAGAAAACACATAGCAGAAGGCAAAGATGCAAGTAAAAGTCAGAGTATTTAGCTGAGAGATGGAACAGGATGTGGACAGGCAGGCTGTTAGGTGACTGCACAGTCTGTGCCTGTTTTAAGCACACCTTTTATCAATGAGAGAGCCCTAGCCAGCAAGTGGTTTGGAGAAAAAAAAAAAAAGCCATGACTGAGGAACTTCAAGGGATGTCTTGAGACACTCTACCAGTGGGTAAGAACTCTTAGTTTTCTATCTTGTTTGAACAACCTACAGCACTTAAGATGTGATTTGGATGACTGCACAGCATGACTAAGTTACATCAGGAAATAGGAATCAAAATTATACCTCCTTGTGTATAAATGAAAAAGGAGGTATAATTTGATTGTTGAAGGGACATTTCTAAAAGTTGAATTGCAGGAGGTAGTAGCTTTAAAATCTGGCAGAACTATTTGTGGAAGCAGTGGTGTATTTCAAATTGTTGACAGTAGCAGTACAGCTACCTGTTTCATTGCTTCTGTTAAGATATTTTCTTTGCAGTCTATATTTCTATTTCATACTCTTTGTTAGACACGGCTTGAAAAGAATTGTGAGTACTTCTTGGTAAAAAAAAAAAAAAAGGGCAAAAAGCTTATGGGTTTAAAGCTTGGGACTGGGGAAAAAATGCTTTTCAGAAGAGGTGTTCCTGATTCTGATATGCACTACAGATGCATGGCAAATTTATTTATGTCAGTTCAAGACCTTTAAAACAGAAGTAATGCCTTCTATAATGCAGAAGATGAAACAGTTTTGTTCCCAGAAAAGAGGCAGTATAATGGTAAAAGAAATTACATTGCTCATGGAAGGCTTATTACTTAAAATAACACAATAGCGGGTGGTAGGAAGAATTAATGACAGAAAGTAATAAGACAGCTTAGAGATTTAATACAGTTTTACTTTATTGTTTTAAGTAAAGAATGGGCAGAAGGGCATTTAATTTTTTACAAACATCTGTAATTTCCTCAACATCTAAGTCAAATATATCTCATTTTGTTGTATTTTCAGCTGTCCAAATAAAGCACTGGGATTTAAAACAAGAAAAGTTATCAAATGTTTTCATAATCAATATCATAATTTACCTATGCACAGTCCCAATATTAAGGAAAATCTTAGTTTTATGGATGTGGCTGCTATCTTGTCATTTTTTTACACTTTTTAGCCCTAACATGCTTCAAGATGTACTGAAATAACACACTCACTAAAAAATGGTGCAGTTAGCCTCTGTATTTTATTTTTTTAAGTCTGTCTTTATTCTGTATGAGCTGAGGCTCTCTCAGCACGGTTGATCATGCTCTTAAAATGCCATCTTTCTTGACCTCTTGAACCTCTCATGGTTCTCCTGCCTCTCTAAGGTCTGTCTCCTGAAGAAATGTGAACAGCGATTCTTTTTCATCCCTTGATTGGTTCCTCCCTCTCTGTTACAGAAAACGAAGCTGATTCCTTTGTCTGTCCTCTTTTCATGTTCTTGCACTGGTGCTGCCTTAAATTCAGGTAGTAAGTCTTTTGGGTCAGAGTCCATTTTGTCACCTGCTTGTGGGCAGGTGGGAGACTCATCCTTCACTGGGTTTCCCAGGCACAGTAAATTAACATCATAAGTCTAAGGTCTTTTTTTAGTCCAAAGGGAAGGGAAATGAATATAAATTAGTAAACAGTCAGCTGAAAATAAGAGAACCCTCCCTAGTAGCAAGGAAGTGACAAAAGATGTATTGACTGTGTAGCTACGAGTAAAACCAGGTGTACACACTGCTTTTGGAATACATTGTAGAATATAACTCTTTATTGACTTCATTTTTGCATGTGTCTTACCAGGCTTTAATTGCTTTCTGCTTGCCACTCAAATAAATTTTTATGATTATGTGATTTATAGAAATCCTTCTAAGAATCCTGTTGTTTTTTAGTTGAAATAATTTCATCTCTACTGACAAGTAGAAAACACAGATATCCCAATATTACCAATACTGTACTTTCCCCACTTATTTTTTTAAACTTTTTGATTCTTTCCCTACCATAAGACTCAAACAAGGCTGTATCTGAGGAGGTATGTTTACAGGGTGAGGCATTCTGCTTTGCAGATTTTGCTCTGCAGGACATTTTCTGGATCGATGACTTGCTCAAGGGAGTTTGTGTCCATATTTACAATGTCTTGACCTGTCTGCTGCAGCAACCTAGATGCTGAACATGCCCTACAAATGAAAGAAATGCAAGCCTCAAGTGCAAATGAAGGTTTGCTGTAGTTGTAGCTCCCTGATGTTGGAAACCTGCTACCAAATCAGTCGTGCAACCGAATGTGCCACCTTTTCTCTAACAAAGTATCATCGTAGCAGTAGACTAGAGCAATCCTTGAGTGACAGAAAAAAATATGAGCCAAGATGATTAATTAAGTAGTCAATAGCGAACTCATCCCAAATGTTTGCAACAAGCAATATGATTGAGTGTGTAGAAGCAGCATTGCATTTAAACCCCAGATACTTATCAATACTGGTAGAAAGCACTCCAAAAAATTGGATGTTGTTTGTAGTGGATCATTTCAGCAGTGATTCATCAAATGCTATCACGTATATCTGACAGAACTCAAAACTGGCAAGTGTTCTAATGGAACATAATAACAATGATGAGTCGTACATTAGTAGCACTTACTAAAAAGAATTCTAGGATTGACAAATTGGAGAGGCAATGTTGGCAGACTTAAAATGAAGCATTTGTACAGTATATACAGTACTCAGAGATGCGGAATAGATTCCAATACGAAATGCAGAGATATTTCTTAACATCTTTCTCAAACTTCAAGCCAAGATGGTGCCTAATTTTTATCCTGTCACTCACAAACTCTTTTGCATCTGTTGTTTCAACATGTGAACAGTGACCCGGTTCAAGCTGCTGCTAAAATTTGAGTACTAATTAATAAGAGAGAAGCTGGCTGATGGATAATTAAGATCAGAGAAGGAAATTCTGGACAATGTATTTTCAAAACTGCACTTGGAAGAACGATACAGAGCAGTTTAAGAAAAATAAAATCATTTTGAAAAGACAAGTATTTGCAAAGAGTATCACATATTTTAATTGCCATAGAAAACTCCAACTTTTCACCTTCCTAGGAAACTTCACCATAATCATACCAGCTGCTGGGCTGGCCTTGTACTTGACTCAGTTGCATCGCTTCTCCTAAGAGCACATAGTAAAAAAGTGAGTTTTATAGGGCTCTAGCTCAGCAGTGTAACTCAGAGTTGCAAGCCTCTAACACGTGTGACTGCTAATCTGTTTTTTACCTTCTTTTATCTTATTTCTCTATGGCTGAATACAATTGAGCAGTAATCCAGATTAGAGCTTTCCACAAAAAACCACAGTCTTTCTCATATATAGCTCCACAAAAAATATTTTGCTTTTTTTTTTTCTCTGGAGATTCATTTGATCTACTGCTTGCTTCACTTTAAAATATGGTTTCACCAAGAGTATTATCTTTTTGTTTTTAACTGTAGGAGGTGACCAAGTTAAGTGGAAATTTTGTAGCTACACACACACACAAATTAGTTTACACTCATCTGCGTTTTTGTTGACATGTAAAATTGTGTAAAGTAATGATTTTATTCAAAGATATTCAGAGGTAAGCAAAATCATGTAAAATAATGGTTTTATTCAAAGATATTAGAGGTAAACTAATAGCCAAAAATCTCTTGGAAATAATCCCAAGCATTTTTTGACTACCAACCACTGGTTTACACTGCTACACAGATGCTGAAACACATGAAGGCACAATTATCAGAGGGCACGAGAAGGGCTCAGGAATTATGAGCACATCATCCCTATTTGCTTGGCCACATGATACCAGGACAGTCACAGTGCTTCAAAACAGGGTTTTCTACAGACCCGTGTACTGGAACAACTGGAACAACTTATTAAACCATCGCTGCTGCTTCTTGCATAGGTCTCAGGTCCTAAAGAAGAAGGAAAACAAGACCTGAGCACAACCATTATAAATCCTCAGTAAGTCCAATTAAATGCAGGAAATCCATTTATGGTGTAGGCCTTGATCAGTATCACACACAAATATCCACACACATAGTTATACACATAATATAAAAATGCATTTCAGGAGTGAAAGAAACAAAGATGCTATCAGAAATAAAAATGTTGTGTACCTGAACTAAATGACTGGCTCTGTACTTTAATTTTCTTCACTTTCTTGCTTATAAATCCTAGAACTCCATTGTTAAATTTCACTTTCAACAATGATGCCTTGATGGTCATTAAATATTGAATCCCTTCTGAAAGGAGGGTGGTTTCTCCTTCTGCAAAGGATGGGATCCGGCAGCTAATTCTGCAGTCACAACGATGGCATCATTTCCTCAGGCATTCCTGCAATCTTCCATCACAGGAAAATATAATTTTGTGTCTGACCACCTTGTTCCCAAAAGGCAAGTGAAAAAAAGGGGTTTTAAATTCTGTTTATCTGAGCAAGATACAATTGTTACTTCACTTCAACTTCTTTTTAGGTGCATTTGTGTTGCCCAGTGCTTGCCGTCAGGTTGAGGCAGCTGGGTGATATTTTGGCCACATATACCCAACTCAGCAGAAGCAAGGAGCAAGAATCATCTACTTTATCTGAGAGATGAGAGATCCCACCTATTATCTGAGAGACAGAGACTCTGCTTGGCAGAAGGGGATGTGTAGCCATGATATTTTATGAAAAATCCTATTCCCAGGATTTTTCCCCTGAGAAGCTGAGGAGCCTCAGCAGAGAAATGTCAACAATAATTATCTGCTGCTGTGGAATGCAACAGGTGCTTTCTCAATTGGTCCATGTGGATTGTTTCTACTTGATGACCAATCATGGTCCAGCTGTGTGGACTCTCTGAGCAGCCACAGTATTTTTGTTATGCAAATCCTTTTTCTATTCTTGCTAGCCTTCTGATGGATCTTTTCTCTCTATCCTTTTTAGTATAGTTTTAATATAGTATTTTAATATAATATATATCATAATATAATAAACCAGCCTTCTGAAACATGGAGTCAAGATTCACGCCTCTCCCACGTCCTCATCCCTCGAGTCCCCCTCGGGTCCACTGCAACAGGGATGGCTTTCCTCTCTGGTGATGGGCAGAGGCTCCTGGGTCACTGCTCTCCCCATACTTGCCATGGCCAAGCTGCAGAGACCTGGCCCGCTGCAGCACGCTGCTGGGCTCAGCAAGGGGCTAGGGAACCTCAAGTCAGGCTGGGAGAGGAGCAGACCTGGAGCGTGCTGTAGCCCTGGTTCCTGCTGCTTCACACAGCCTGCAGAAAGACAGCAGGAGAAGGGGCTCCTGCTGAGCTCCTCCTGGCACCCTGTGTGGAGCAGCCCTGGAGGAGAGGCAGAATCATTGCCCTGTGGAGTTTCATCACGTCGCTTCATCTCTAGAGGATCTGAGCAATGCTGCCGTGTATGTATAAAAGCAAATCCTTCTTTCCAAGGTTTGAGTAGACATGCAGCTTGTAAACAGCACTTTCCCAGGGCCAGGAGGGTTTCCATTTTGTTCTCCTTTCCTCGAGCACCAAAGTGAGAGACTAAAGCACATAATTCATTTTATTTATGCTTCTGTAACTCAGAAGTAACTCTTTACAGTCAATAGAAGATAAAACAGTGAGCATTGGTTCCTGAGGCATTTGGGTGGCTGGGCAAAAGAGATGGAATCTGAAAATAGCACCATCTCTGAATAAGGGGTTTTTTTTCCATAATATATACAAATTTTAAATTTATTTGTTTGCATAATCCTTGTAAAAAATCCCTTTGAAACAAATATCACTCTATAATATTGACTGATGTGTTCAATGAGGTAAAATGGCTTAATTAATGGCTTAATTAATTTTTTAATTATATAAAAATATAATTTCAAAATTACATTTTTTATTTTGCAATTCAGTTTGGAAAAAAGAACTATCAATACCTGCTGGGTGAAAAGTTGTATTTTTTTCAAAATAACCTAAAAATAAAGATAATAAAAGATAATATTGTTTGAGAGCTCATTTAATTTTTCTCAAATATTTTGATTTCTAGGTGGGCTAAATGCTACAATTCCTAGTCCCAACTTCTTTATGCTTTTGATTGAAAGACACTGAAGATACAAAGTAGAAAACCTGCAAAGGCTATGAAAAAAATCTTTGCAGCAGCCTACAACAGGGTGGGCTGGAGGGTGAGGCTTAAACCAAAACAGATATTGAAAAATATACACTTGCATTCATTTCAAATAACCATAATTACTTAAGTTTATAATGACATGCAATCAAAATATGATTTGAGAGAGGTGTCTTTGCCACTGTAAAAGCCTTTTCTTGCTGAAAAACATAATAACAACCACGTTAAATGACAATCAAGATGCAGCTGGATAATGATTTGATGTGCTCTTTGAAAACTATTTCAAGGTGTCAGGACACCTGAATACCATATTTTCCATGAGAATTTATTCTGCTTTAACATTGCTGATGCAAAGTTGAAGGTTTTAACCGATTGTGCTGGGTTAAGAACAAAAGGAATGGGGTTGTGTCCAGTGTCTTCTGGAAATGAAAGACCTGTGGACTGCTGACAGGGTCTGTTGGCAGAGCATGGTGAGAGTCAAATTAGAAAGAAAAGACTGCAGACTACCCTTAATGAAAAGACTACCCCTAATGTTAGGGTAATGGAAAGATGAAGAGCTACACAGTTGGTGCGGTGTTCAGCCCCAATCCTTACCATTCCTCAGGACAGATTTTGGGCTTTTTCCCAAGGATTTGGTGGACTGTGGAAAATTACTCTGTTTAAAGTTGATTTGGACTTTGTTCCTCAGAACCATCTGAAAGTGTTTTGTTAAACCATCCATCCAGAGTATTTCATTGTCATTTGAAGTTCTGTGGAAATCAAAACATTCCTCAAGATTCAGAAGTTCAATACCAGCCACAAGAACCAGAGAGGACTTGGATGAGAGAGGTTGTGTGATCTAGTTCTCAAAAGTCCTGTTAACACCTGAAATCTGCTTGTTTCCTCACATTATGCTTTATTATGATTCTCTCTCCTGCTGTCTACAGTTTGGAGCATCTTCCTGAGTCTTATGTCCCCTATGGCACTTCGGAGGTGGCATCTCTCTCTGAAGCAGTTGGGAGGATTCCTTGTTCCCATGCTTATGAACTAACAGTGTTGTGCCCATTTCATTAACTAAGGGGTAGAAGCACTCAATTTTCCGGATTTGTTCTGATGGAAGGAACAGTTTCTCATTAGAAATTTGTATGTCACCAAGAGCTTGTGCTGAGAATCCCTTCACTTATTTATTTTCATGTATGATTCTCTTAAACAAACAGATCTCAGCTTCATATCATATGGGTACAATCATGAATGGCATTAGCCAAACAAAGCGCATAAAACTGAAAGCTACTGATTGCTTTCCAAAGCCTGGACATCAAAGGTGGATGATTTTCTTCATAACTCATTCAACCTGCCACAAAAAAAAAAAAAGAAACCTGTAGGTAATATTTGTTGTATAACTACGGATTCTTTGTTTACTGCCAGAAAAAGATTAGCCATTACAAATAAAGGAAAGGTCTGAAAGTATCCTCAAGGCAGCATAATTCAGAGGCATAAAAAAAAGATTGAGAAATGGATTTCTGGGATTGTGCAAATCTCTTGAAAATTAGCAGACAGTTCCCACATTGTGCCCCTCTACAGGGAGACAGTGCTCCTGCAGATCAGTGTTTAAAAGGGTCTATACAAATATTAAGCATAGTGTCTTCCTCCTACCCAGTCAGTGTCCTTTGTACGTGGAAGGCACTGGACCACAGCTGAGGTTTAAAGCAGTGAAGATGTTAAGAAGGTGATCAGCAAGAGCAGCTCTTCCCTGAGAGCATACATACAGCACTTCTCATTATAAAGTGGCAGAACCATGCATTTTTCCACTTTCTCTATTCTGCAGTGGGCTATTCCCTGGAGACCTCAACCTGCCAGAGTACCTGCTGGCAGTACCTGGCCTTTCAAGACTTACACGCCCTTAAAAGTGTGTGTGTGCATGTTGTTGCCAAACTTTTAGGATAAAGTCTGTATTCTTTTACTGCTGTTTAGCCTTTCATACAGCTCCATACTATAACCACCAGAGAATAAAAGCAAGCTACTTACTCAGCAGTAATGAAATATAGTAAGTTCTGAATATTTTATGACAATGCTTTAGGTGTAGAACTTTATCAGAGTCTGTTACAAAATAATTGTGTTAAGGAAATGAAAAGAACAAGTGGAATATAGCAGGAGAATGGTACAAATTCAATCATCACTTATTATCCTCCACTTTTAAATTTTCTTTTTACCATAGAACTCTGTAACCATTTGGAGACTATTAACATCAGCGTTCTATTAAAAGTTAATTTTTATAACCCATAAATATATTTAAAAAATAAGCCTTCTCTGTATAGCATACATGAAATAAATTACCACAGGGGCCTGTGCAAAGCAGAAAAGGTAGAACGTGACACACTATGCTGTAAGGCAGAGGAATAAGATTGGCTTTTCCTCTGAAGCTTAAAACGAGTCAGTTCCCAGACTTCGGTGGCACATCCTCCATAACTCTAATGTGACAACATAGCATTATTACTGTTTATCACAACTTATTCCATGTTTATTACAATTTTTTTTTCTATTTCTCTGTGTATTTATCCTGACCTTCTGTGCATTGATCACTTGGACCACGAGAAGTTTTACAGGATGTTGTTTCCTGATTGAATTTTCCCACATTCCTCAAAGTTATTTAGAAAACATGCAGTCAGAATATGTGCAATAACGTTTAAGTAAATTGATGCAAACCAAACCAGAAAAATGCACAGTAAATTAAAAATATGTATGGTTGCACTGTAAAGTTCTTCCTCTCTTTTTAACAAAAATTATTTTGTCAACGGTTTCCTTTACCTTCCTGTTCTTCCAGATTTTTTTTGTTGTCTTCCCTTTTTGTGTTTCAGCTGTTCTGTTCTTCTCCTCAGAGATCTTTTCAATTCTTGGATCTTCTCTGTTTCTCTGATTTAATGAAGATAAGAAAAAAGAAAACCTCAAACCTTAATTAGTTTGGCAAGATATTCACACTCAATGCTCTTTATCAGCATGATTGGATTAATAATAAAGTTCATTAGCAAAGTATTTGTGCTACAATTATTTTATTTGTTTTTACAGACGGTGTCATCATTAAGATTCAGAGCTAACAGTCAGAGGAAAGCCACAGGACAAATAGAGAAGGTTTGTCAGTTATTATGTGTGCAGAAACAAACTTCACATTGGTACGATCCCCTGTGTGCAGGCAGACATTCAATTCTAGAGGTGAAAATATTCAAAATGTGTGGTAGATCCAAGGGTTCTGACAGAGCCCAGACAGTGTGGGGTGATCAGCTCCAATGCAGTCCAATAACTGAAGGGCTCCCCCTTTCCTTACTCCTCTCTTATGGAGGTAAAATACTTGCTTTCCCCAGTCACACTCATTTCTCCATGTGCAGAAAGAGCTTGGTTTAAGCTACTCTATGGAACTGTACTTTATACAGTACATCCCCAAATATTTTCAAACTCAAACAGTTTAGCAATCTTAAGAACTGTTCTTCACCTCTAAGAGCAGCTCATGTCTGGTCCATTATCTAACTATCTAGACAATAATCATGTATTCAATTTTATACCAAGTAAATCTGAAACAGCTGCTGAGACCTGGATGAAGTGGTGCAGGTCTTTTACCTTTGAGTATATCCTACAAGTTGCCTGAGTGGTATGTAACTGACCTCTGAAGATGTTCTCAGATTTAGATGAAATACTTATCCCATTAATGTGAGGTAATATACCAATACAGAAAAACTAATTAAAGTTAGAACATACTTCATTGTCTAAATAATGAAGTTTGCCTCAATCTGTTAAAATCTACTGACTACATCTGCCTGGTCAACACTCATATTACACTAATTTACACAGTCAAAAAACCCCCCACAATTAAATATCTTCTTCCTTCTGCCAGTGGCAGGAACTGTGCTTGGCTTGCGTTGTTGCTGTTTGCTGCCCCTCAGCTGCCCTGCCCAGCCCTATGTCACACCCTTGTTGGGGGCTGACTGCACAAACACGGTCCCTTGCTGTCCCACTGCTGCTGGCCCCAGCACCTGTCACCCATCCAAGACACCAGGGCTTGGATCTGGGATCTCATCTGCACACCACTGGGAGGAGTTTTTGTGGAGGAGAATGTCATAGCTTCGAAGGGGGCTTTGATGGTACCTTTGGTTTCCTCACCCACCCTTGGGGGTCCGTAAGGACAGGGCTCTCAGAGGGTATGGCTGTGCTCTTGGGTAACTCCACAGTTACTTTGGCCTCTGATAAAAGTCAATTTAATTCCTACTTCTTCAGGCTTCAGAGCCTGCTGGCTAATCTGCTAATTGGGTTGGAGAAAAGGGGGGAGGAAGTGGAAAAAAGGGAGGTGGTGATGAGAGAGGGTGAAAGCCCGTTGCTGTCAGGAGTAGTAACGGGGCCGTAGAGGAACAGGTCTTTCAAAAGGCTTCTGAAGGGTCAAGGTTTTCTCTGACCTGTTTTAACTGCATACGAATTTCAGCCTGTCTGCATAATTTCTGGTCATTCTCTGTATTTTAAGGGAGCCAAAGTAAAGCTCCCCAAGCCCTAACAAAACATTGCCCCTCTGCCACAAGTTATGCAGTCATCTATGTTATTTCTCTAGTTGCTCCTATTTCCAAATTAACATTTTATTATAATTAATGTGCTATTGTACTTTTAAATATCATTTATAAATATGTATAAACTGAAATAATCTGTAGCAGAAAGAAATCTGGAGTAAAAACATTATGAAACCTATGCCTCTTCAATATAAAATATTATAATATAAACATATTGCACATAATTACATATAATGACAAATGTGTCTCTGTGTGGTATTATTAGTGCTGCTGTAACAAAAGAAGAAAGAAGAAGAAGATATCACTCTAGCTGTCAGCTATGTCACAAAATTAATACAGATGAAGCATCTCTCATCCTTACTCTGTTTATTCATTAAATAGTCACTAGAAACTAACCAACAACTTGTGTTCAGCTGTTGAGCTACATATGTCCAAGAAGGGAAGATAAAAAATGATCACCCTTACCCCTTTGCTGGGGACAATGAGCAGCATTCAGGTTAAGATACCTCATCTACACAAAGAACATGTGCAAAATCACTTGTCAGCTTCACAAAGAACAGGGTTTTGCTGGAGTTATTTAGAAACCAGACGACAAATTATGCTCTAAGCATGTCTTCAAAGATTATTCTTATGGGGAGACCTAGAAAATTGTTGAAGAAAAATTAAATCTAAATTGTATTAAACAAAAAACAGATCTTGAGTAGCTCTGTGAAGCTCTCATCAGAAGTTTCATACAAGACACTTTCTGACAACATACACATATGAAATATCTTTGTGAGAAAAATCTCTGGAGGACTCCCGAAAAATCGGAGCAATTAGCATGGAGAAAATGATGTAAAGTTGGCCAGAATATTTTAACAAGCGTTTCAGAAACCTCTGCAAAATTTCTCAAGCCCTGAGAAATTATGAGAGGTCAGTGGAGAAAACATCAGTTTTTTGAGAGATCAGTGGAGAAAACATCCACTGATCTGAGAGTAAGCCACAAGCTCCCACACTTTGGTGGGGTGGGAGAGGGCAAAGTGAGGTAAAGTAAAGTCCACTCACCTACTCCGAGTAGGTGAGTGGACTAACACACACACTGTTGGCAAATGAATGATGGCACAGTCTTGCCACCTCATTTTTGTAAGACGTTTCCGAAGGCCTCATTTTTATCCAAACATGTAACAACACCAACTTCTAAAGTTTTCTTTTCTCATAGAATAAAAGTCTTGTTTTCTGGCCAGCTTGGACACAGAACAACTAACACCAAGTGCTGAGATGAATACAAATGTCCTGGAAATTGGGTGATCAAAAATGATACCTTGGAATAGGTGTGAAGTTACCTTGGAGCAGATGTGAAGTACATTTTAAGAAATACAAACAATCATACGTGTGTCCTAGTGCTGCATTATATTCCAAGCCTTCCAGACTGTCCAGGAGCACTTATGAAATACATGCATTAAACCTGTAGCCAACTGCTCACCCAGAGTGGAACAGGAAGAAATACTCCATGCTTCCTTGCACATAAAACAACTACTGTAACAGTATAAGACACTAAATGGTAAACAGAAATATAAAGGTAGGCCAAATTTGTCTTGGCACACATAAAAGCAATTCAAGTAAATGTAGACCCTGCTTATAAGTCTAAGTTTATTGCTGGCTAAATGTCCACAGTAATTTTCTTCAGACATGAAAAATGTACGCTGTCTTTTTGAAACTGTAGACTGAAGCAAAGTTCTTCTGTAATTACTAACACAGTAATAGACATTTTCTTGCTCTCAACACCATTGAATTATGGAAAAAAGTACCTATCTAAGAAATATTTTGAGGTAATTATACATCTCCCTTCTCCTTCTATCTTCCTTTATTTTTTTTCAAAGGAAATTAAGTAACTCACGAAGGATCAAATGAATATCAATTAAGAACACACACACACACACACACACACACACACACACTTTTTTTTTTACACAAAAGATAAATGACCAGAAAGCAATATTTGCTACAGTGCTTTCTTTCCCATAAGAGTCCTTGCTTTTGCCAGAATTGGAAAATGCTTATCATCTGCCTACAAATTCACTTTTTTTTTTTACATGAAATCAAAATACTATGTGAGAAATAGTTTCTGCAAACAGAGAGCTGAGCCTTGTGACAGTGAGATCAAAGGGGAATGAAGAGATTTTCAGATGTGTAGAAGGACCTTCCCAATGAGAGAGCATCTCTTTACCCCTAGATGTCAGGAGCTCTCCTCTATCCCCTGTTAGCCTTTTACCTTCTCTCATTTATCAAAATGACCCTTCCTTTTGCTCCCCCTGAGGGAAGAGGAGCAAGAATGCCTGGGATGAGTGAGGTTGAGCCTTGCGTGCTTGGGTGGCATGATTCACTGTTCTAGAGTGACAGACCACTTGGCACAGGATGGGATGCTGGCTGAATCTGGCTTTCAGGAAGTCACGAGTCTTCTTTCAAACAAAATTACCTGAAGTAGCTTCAGTTTATTCCAGCCAAAATAAAAAGGTATCAGAAATAAAAAGGACTCAGAGGCTGAGTCAACCCAATTGATTTTTGGCCAGTCTAGCACTGCTCTAAAAGCAGGGCAGGCTGGAGCTCCACATCCCCACTTATAGCCTGGGCTTCAAAATTACTCTGCACACAGTAAAGCAAGAATGCTTTGATTGTCAGAATCAGAAACTTTTACTGTCCAAGGGAGTGCCATGGGTGCATCCTCCAAAAACAAAGGCAGAAAAACCATTGCAGTGAGAGCCAGTTTCTCCTTTGCTTTGTGATAAACTGCTGGCTTCTGATAACAGCTGCAGCATCTCAGCACACAATCATCTTGCCATTACAAATACTCCAAGGACAAGCAGGGCTGTGCTCTACAAAGATCTTGTTTCTTGTAAGTCAGACTCAGCTCTAAAGCCTACAGCAATCTCAGACCTCTGGGATCCTTTGTTTATTCTTAATTGGCTTTTAAGATCTGAGAGAACAATTTCAGAATGTCACTTTTAGTCAATACAAGGCTCACATTTCTCAGTCCCTTTTGTTTGTGTCATGATCTTCTAAATTTTTCAGTAATTCCATTTTGGATTATAGGCTTAAAGTGGTCATTTTGAAAAATTCTATTTCAACATTTTATTTAGAATGTACTGTGGAAAAAAGTAGACTTTCAAATGCAGTTTTTGTAGACAGCTTTTCTTGAAGCAAAGATTCTGGGAGGAGATCTCAAGCATCTAGCATTACCACTGACTTAAAATGCTATTTTGTGTGAGATCTGTTTTAAACTGTTCTGAAAATTAAATTTGAGCACCAACAAAGCAAACTATGAAGCATCCTAGAGCAGGAAAATGCTGAAATTCTGGAGCACACAAGTCTCCATCCAGCCTTTTTTCCCATCATAGTTGCAATTGAAATTCACTGTCTGAGTGGAAAAGCCAGGAAATGCTGCAGCAGGCACAAGGTAGGTTCTCCTCTTAACTCACTTAGTTAGGATTGCCAAATCCTACCAGCCATAGGAATTTCATCACATTCAAAACTATTAGCTTTAACTCTTTTACTGGGTTTTTTTGTCACTTGTTAATGTAGTTTGTTTGTGGCTTGCTATGTTTGGTGTTTGCAGAGCTTTCATAATTTATTGCCTGATTATGCCACTGAATAGCATACACAACTCTTATTGACTTCAAGGGGAGTTTCACACAGAGAACATGGCAATATAACACAACACTTCTAAAGTTCTTCCTATAACTATTCATGACTTTGTCTACATTGGTGTTAAGATGTGAACTGAAGAATGGAAAATTATTCCCAGTAATACCTTTTGTCATACTCTAATTTGTGTGTTATGAAGAGAATAAGATTTTGCAACATTATGGTTGCTACCAGAACAGGAGAAAGCAAATAATTTGCCGGTAAAGCTGGCCAGATAGAAATCTATATGAGGAGGTCCTGGCACACATAAAATTCAGTGATAACTGACTGAAACTGATCTATAAATGGGAAATTGCGAGCACTGAGAAATCTCCAGGAAGAATAAGTGATTGTAAAACAATCTTCTGACAGTATGTTGCAAGCAGTCAGGTAAATTTGTAGTCAAATATCCCCAGTTCCTTGCTGAATGTAGGATGATGGCTCCAGTTAGGGCATCAGGCAGCAGTTTCAATGGTTGAGAGCCTCTGTTCGCAAAGGTAATTATTGTTCATTTGCTGCATTTAAACATTGAACTAGCTCCAAGGAAGGCTGTCCACCAACACATGAAGATATAAATCCTGAGGAGAATCAATATCAGGGCTCAGAAAATGTCCCAGTTGAACTCATCAACCTGGCTAGAATCTTTACTGACAAAGAGGTGATGAGGAAGAAGATCGAAATTGATTTCCAAAATTATTATGACACCTCCAGACCGGAGGTTTCTGAATAATCTTCCAATATTTGTTGATAGCTTATTTCTCTGAAGGACAAAAAGTGATTTACAAAGGTGTCTTTGGAGGATGAAGACGTAGTGGCTTGGCCCCCAAAACAGGTCGTGAGGACCTTGTGAAAATGACATTTTGCCAAGAGAGGGAGAGACATATAGCTCAATATGTATGAACTGTAAGCAGCAAAAACTCATGCTTTCCTACCACTGATGAGAAACTAACTGCATTATGTTGGGGAGCTAAAATGGCATCTAAATTATTCCCAAATCACTTTTTTTCTTTGCTGTTAGCTTTGGTTTAAAGGACCCCAGATAATCTGAATTGAGTAGGATCAATTAAGGAAGAAAAATCTGAAGGGAAAAATCTCTTCCTTACTACACGCAATGATCATTGAGGAAAATAAAGAAAAAGTACTTCAATCAAAACCAAAGTGTTACTTGGAAGCGTTGTCAAATGTAAACCTTTTCAAATCCTCCCATTGAAGAGAAGTGTATTCACAATAGGCAATACACTTAACTTTGCAAGGATAGGAGTAAATCTACAAAAAGTAGATTCCTGGCTCAGGAGATCTTTGCAGACAAGGTGAATTTCAGTGGAGATTAGGAAAACAGGTCTAGAGACAATTCAGATTGCATGAGATGTCAAATTAGGAAAATCCTGTTCTTAGTTTAGTCTTCTCATAGGATGGCCTGGGTTGGAATGGACCCTAAAGATCATCTAGTTCCAGCTTCCTGCCATGGACAGGGACACCTTTCACTAGACCAGGTAGCTCAAAGCCTGGCCTGGACCATGTGCAGAGATGGGACATCCAGAGCTTATCTGGGCAACCTATTCTAGTGTCTAATAGCCCTCACAGAGAAGAATTTTTTCCTAATATCTGATCTCAACCTACCCTCTTTCAGCTTAAGGCCGTTACGCCTTGTCCTATCCCTATCCTAAAAACATCTTTTTTTCCCAACAGGTCATCTCAAGCAGCATTTTTCAGCAAGACTATCACTGTATCAACACTTTCCAGTGGACCATAACTTCCCTGTCAAAGAGGACAAGAATGACTAAGTTATGGTCTTGCATGACCCTTTCTCTCCTAGTTTCCTTTCTTGACATTCATACTGTTTCCACTTCCATGATTACCCTACCACACCCCTCTCTTTCTCACTGAGGGAGGAAATAAGGTATCTACTACCCAGCATCAATACAGTTAAAAAAAAAAAAAAAA
>VYZP01020464.1:0-12152 GCA_013400635.1 Hypocryptadius cinnamomeus
TATTCAAACTCCACTCCCACAATCCCAGTTCAATAATTCAGTTTTGGAAGTCTTCTCCATGGCCTCAGGTCAAATGCAGTGTTCTCAAAAAGTCACAGAAAGTCTAAAATTCTCAGCATCCAGGGTTCCAACAGCCCACCACAACTTCCCAATTTAGAGTTGTTTTATTGCCAGGCCAGAAGTGGAAGGATCTCAGCTCAGAGTAAAAAAAATAAGTGAATTTGGTTTTCTTTCCCTGGATTTCAGGAAAGTTATGTGATCTTCAAGTTAAGATTAACCTGCAACTCCAATCAGGAAGCATTTAAGTAATAAAAAATCAGAGAATTGTGGAACTGTTAAAGTTCAAAAAGATCTTTAAGATCAACCAGTCCAATAGTTCCCTGCCACCACTGATCTGTGTCCCCAAATGTCACTTCCATATGGATTTTTACTCCCTCCAGGGATGGGGACTCCACTGGAGCCCTGGGCAGCCATAAATGAGTACTAAAAACAATAAAACCGAGTTTAAACCAGGCTGATGTGTAAGGAAAAAAAAAAAATATATAATTCTCTAGGAATAATCCAAAATTAATTTCCATTTCTTATTAAAGGTAGCATTGGGAAACCTGGTTGAAATGAAAGGCCTTTGAAAAGGTTCCTATTTAATCAAGTCTAAATAAAGAAGCTTAATGTGCAAATCTTTCAGCAAATCCTTAGAAGAAGAATAGCCTGGGATGAAAGAATAAATGCCCAAGGCGAGCAAACACCGAGTAAAATTAAAATTAAACCTCAAACAGATCAATGATCCAAGGGCAGAGTGTAGGTGAGAATAAAGAATATTCCAGCCAACAATGAAGATGTAAAAAGGGGTTATTAGATGGAGCTCCCAGCTCTGGAGGCTCAACCAAAATAAGAATAAACACCTAATTAAGGGGACATCCACTGGCTCCACGTTTCCATGTGGTGAATGAGAAAACCTGGGAGAGTTTGGAGTTTGTTACTAATTGTGGAAAGCAGAAAATGTGACCAGGCTCGCTCTTCATTTGGAATAAATTAAAATCAATTGGCCCAATTATAATAAAGAGTAAATTACAGTGAATGGAGTTAATTGGGTTTCCAGTGAAGGGCCACGTGGAACCCCCATGTCTGTGCAGGGGGCAGGGAATTCCTGCCCCCTCTTTATCCAGGGAAAGGCTTTAAGGACACTCCAAGGGTGACCTGGAGCTGTGATTCCTCAGCCCAGCACCCCTCCCAGGAGTCCTTCCCAGGAAATTCCCAGGTATTTTACAGGGAAGGTCAAACTGGGTGGGTCAATGTCAGCAAGGCGGGGCTGGCTCTGCCTTTGTTTGCTCCAGACACTGCCCCACCCTCACAGCTGCTCCCAAATTATTTTTAGCCTTCTAAAAATTATTTTTAGTCCTTAAATAACTTCTTTTTGACAGGATCAGTCGTCCCTGCCTCCCTGCCTGTGTCCTAAGGTAATGAGATTGTAGGATTTGAAGGCAGGAGTGCATTTTTTTCCATGGTATTTGGATGGGGAATTGATGTTCTGAGTCAAAATTCCATTTCCAGGAGGTGGGAAAAGCTGACAGGAAAATCCAGGATTCCCAGCACACGGTCCTGTGCAATGTATATTTATAATTTATAAACCTTACTTTGAATTTTCTTTATTCAATATAATAGTTTCTTTATTCAAAATAAAGTTTGTTCTTTATTCTTACCAAATAACTTGGATCAGTAAAAAGAAAAACAAACAAAAAACCAAACCAAAACAAAACAACCCCCACCAAAACCACAAAAAACCACAAGCTGTTCTTTTCCAGAAACTGGGGGATTTAAAAAAAAAAAAATTGGGGATTTTTCTCAATGAATAAACTGGGTTGTTAAGATTTTTTTTTTGGCTTACTTTTTAGACTAAATAAAAGTCAAAATGAACTTCATCCTTTACACTTTTGAGTCTTCGAACACTGAGCAAGACTGGGGACGTGCACAGGGGAGAATTTGGGAATTAACATATTAATTGGTGTGGAGAATTAATTAATGTGGGTTTAGCTTTACTGGCACCAATTTCTAATTGGGTCCTTCTGTCCTTAAGGCACCACAGCAGAGCTCAAATAAAGCAAATTATGGCTTTATTTTTTAGGAATATCATTAAGGGATATAATTTAGGAATAAAATGTATACAATCAATATTTATTTATATTATTCTAAAGAACTGATAACATAGAATTTGGGAATAAAATTTTTAGAATGTATTTAATTTCCCAGTGGATTCCAATGTTTTCAGTCCCTCTGAAGCTGTTGGGAATGATGATTTCTCTCTTCTCTTCTCTTCTCTTCTCTTCTCTTCTCTTCTCTTCTCTTCTCTTCTCTTCTCTTCTCTTCTCTTCTCTTCTCTTCTCTTCTCTTCTCTTCTCTTCTCTTCTCTTCTCTTCTCTTCTCTTCTCTTCTCTTCTCTTCTCTTCTCTTCTCTTCTCTTCTCTTCTCTTCTCTTCTCTTCTCTTCTCTTCTCTTCTCTTCTCTTCTCTTCTCTTCTCTTCTCTTCTCTTCTCTTCTCTTCTCTTCTCTTCTCTTCTCTTCTCTTCTCTTCTCTTCTCTTCTCTTCTCTTCTCTTCTCTTCTCTTCTCTTCTCTTCTCTTCTCTTCTCTTCTCTTCTCTTCTCTTCTCTTCTCTTCTCTTCTCTTCTCTTCTCTTCTCTTCTCTTCNTCCTCTTCCCTTTCCCTTTCCCTTTCCCTTTCCCTTTCCCTTTCCCTTCCCCTTCCCCTTTCCCTTCCCCTTCCCAGTTATCCCTCTCTGCAGATCCTGAGCCTGTCCCAAAGCCATCGGTCCGTCCCAGCTGGGCCAGACCTCCCCAGAGCGGAGCCGTGCCCGCCAAGGCGCTGGCCCAGAGCTCCCGCTGGAACGCCGGGATCCGCCCGGGACCCGTCCGAGCGCCAAAACCGCGGCACAGAGGAGCTGGAGATGCCACCAGGGGGGACACCAGGTCCTCGTGTGAGTGTGGTGTCCTGCCCTCGGGGAGGCTGTTCTGGAGACAGCACCCAAATCATGGAATCAGGGAATCATGGAATGGTTTGGGTGGGAAGGGACCTTAAATCCCAGCCAGTTCCACCCCCTGCTGTCTTCTGCTGTCCCCGGGGTGCTCCAAGTCCTGTCCAACCTTTCCTTGGACACTTCCAGGGATCCAGGGGCAGCCACAGCTTCTCTGGGAATTCCAGCCCAGCCCCTCCCCTCTGGCCCAGCCAGGAATTTCTTTCCAAATCCCACCCAAATCTCCCCTTTCCCAGCGGGAAGCCATTCCCTGTGTCCTGTCCCTCCATCCCGTGTCCCAAGTCCCTCTCCAGCTCTCCTGGAGCTGCTCTTGGGGGTGGAGGACAAGGAAGTGTTCTGGATGGTGGGAACCCAGGGAATCCAGAGCACAGGGTTTCCCAAAACAAGGAGGCAGAGTGACGTGATCCCAAACCATGTGATGCCATTTCAGTCTGGGCTTGGCTTTGGAAGCTCTTCCTGGTGCATCCCGAAGCTGCTCAGGGTCAGGAGCTTGCTGGGGAAGCCTTTTTGGGGTCTTTGGGAAGTCCTGGTGGTTCACCTGGGGGTTGTCACTGTGGGGGTTTCAATCTTTGACCTCTGGTGGCTTTTTGTGCCAAAATGGTGAAGAACCTGGAGGGAGCAAAGGAAAAGAGGATTTTGATGGAATACTGTTGGGATTTTCGGGGTAGGGCGATGGGAGATCCTGCAGGTAAATGATTATCTGGTAATTATTGGTGATCCCATCTAGATGGGAGATGATGGAGCATGTGGAGACCTCCAGGATCCCTTTGGATCTCCCAAACCTTGCTTTTTTAGCAGATCCATGGGTTAATCTCCACGAGGAGGATCCACAGTGCAAACCAGCGATCCCAAATCCTTGTGACGAGAGAAAGGATCCAAGAAAGACATCAGGAAAGCTCTGGAATGCTTGGATTGGGCTGGATTAGGGATTGGATTTAAATTGATATTAGGAAACATTCCTTCACTGGAAGGGTTGTCCAGCTCTGGCACAGCTGCCCAGAGCAGGGCTGGAGTCCCCATCCCTGGAGGGATTTAAAATCCATGTGGATGTGGCACTTGGCGACATGGATCCATGGTGGCCATGGCAGTGCAGGGGGAATAACTGGACTTGATGGTCTTGGAGAACTTTTCCAACCTTAACAATTCCATGATTCCATGAATGATGCCTAGGGAAAACACAAGTAGGAAGCAGAACATAAACATATCCTGGCCATAAACTCATCCTGGCTATAAAAACAGCAGGATAAGGCTGGAAAATCCCATTCCCTCATAGTGCTGAAGCCATACAAGGTTTCCATTAAAAAGGCCCCTGATCCTGGAATCCCACAGCCTGGATAAAGTTGGGAATGGGGAGAAGGTGTTTGAGTCTCTCTGAACTTTTCCATGAGGAGAATTCCAGTGCTGTCAGAGAGGATGTGGGAGAACAGGGGATTCCTGCAGGGATGTGATGTCCCAGGGGACGGGATATAGGGGATACTGGGAGATGCTGGGATGTGCCAAATCCCATCCCAGCTGCATCTAGGAAAATGAAAAGCTGTGGAGGAGGAAGGGCTTAGGAGGGAAAGGATCTACCCACTCCACTGCTGAGGTGAATGATCCCTGAGGGATTGCACCTGGATTCGGGCCAGTTTTGCAAGAAAAAACTGTGTTTTGGGTTTTTTTTGGTGTCAGAGAGAGACAAATCCTATCATAATTCCCTCAGTGACCTCTCCCAGTCCTCTGTGAACTCCACCAGGCTCTTCCCAAAGTAAACATCCCAATTTTGGATCCTGCTCCAGCTGGGCTTTGCCAGGCCGTGTTTGCAGGTTGTCAGGAAGGGACAGAAAAAGGGAAAATGTTTTGATTGATGATTATTTTCCCTATAATGAGACCACGAGCGGGAATAATCTTCCCACTCAATCCAGATTTGGAAAGGTATTTGAGGTATTAAATGCCACAAAAATCCCAAGGACTGGCTGAGCACTTAAATACGTTTAGAACCTGAATTCTCTGAGTTAATCTGAATTCTCAAAGTCTGATTTTTACCATTTCTTTCTCATGCAGCACCTCCTCTGTTTGAGGCTCAGCCCTGGCACATTCCTTCATCCAACCAAGGATCTGACACGGAATGAGGGAGAATCCACAGCATCCTTCATCCAAGCAGAACAGAAATTTATCCCCCTGGCACTGGGGAAATGACAGGAAAGTTCCTGCTGGCTTTGGGATCTGAACCTGTTTTCCTGTAGCTGGTGCTACATTCTCTTTTCCTTCTGGACACACCCGGAATTTCCAGACCTTGGAGAAGCTTCCTTAGATCCTTGCCAGAGCTGCTGGACTTCATGGGGGGTTTCCTGTGAATTATTTGGACATCCTGGGGCACATCCCATGGAAAACCTAGAGACAGAATTCCTTTCTCACATTAAAGCAATTCCATCTTTTCTGCTGTGATAGCGAGAAGGAAATCAAATCCAACACTCTGGATTTGCACGTGGATCCACGAGGAGCTGGAATTTAAGAGATTGGGAATCCCACACTCTCTCTCATTGGTCTTCTCTGCAATTTGGGAAATTCCCAGAAAATGCAACAAAGAGCAGTTTTTGAGGATAAGGGGATTGAAAGCATGGTGACTTTAATTCACCCCAGAGAGCTGGGACAAAACTGAACCTTTCCACATATCAGGAAAAATCATGGCAAGCACACAAATCCTCCAATTTATGGACAAAAATCATATTTGAGAGGAAATTCCAATCATCAATCACAGAGTCACAGAACTATTAAGGATGGAAATGACCTTTTAGATCACCAAATCCCTGCCCATTTCCTCAAACCATGTCCACAGGTGCCACATCCACAGGTTTTCCAGACACTCCCAGGAATGGGGATTCCATTTAGTGGAATGAAGATTCCATTCTTTCCATGAAGAAATTGCTCCTAATATCCAACCTGATCCTCCCCTGGTGCAACTCAAGGACGTCTCAATGTGGATTAAGAGGAAACTTCTGCTCTGTGAGCATATTAATCTGTGTCACTTTAGGGTTTCATAGGTTTTGGGAACACTGCGGCATTCCACGGACTGAGAGCATCCAAACCATTGATTTTACAACTCAGTGCAGTTCCCTCTCCCAGACTTTGGGTTTTTTTCCTGGTTTTCCTGGGTGCTTGGAAGGATGAGTTCATCCCAACCAACACAAAGGCCTAAAACCTGACAAATCTGAGCTGCCACCTTCCAAAAAAATCAGCCAGGAACTTGGAGATGGGAATTACCTTTTGTATCTTCAGATCTGTTAGTTATGCAGGAGAGCAGTCGGGTGGAGTCTGATGAAGAAAGTGAAATTTTGAGGAGTTAAAGTGAGGTGGAACAAACCAAAGCATTCACCAGCATCATTCCCTGGAATTGCAAATCTGTCTTCACCAGCCTTTTTTAAACTCTTTTCCTCCCAAAATTCCCTAAACCAGGACAATAGAAAACCAAGTTAAACCAATCACTCCACGGGTGCTTCCTTGGCTTCCTAAAGCCAAGCTTTTTTTTTTTGTTTGTTTTGTTTTGTTTTGTTTCCATTAGGCAGCAGTTGAGGGTCAGATCCACGTTCCAAACATGGAAATGATGTCAGTGGTTTATCTTTTCCTATCAATATTCCCTGCAATTGTAGAATTCCCAGGATCTGAGTGGTCCTGGACAGGCTCTGTGCCTTTGCTGCATCTTAAGTGCCCACTGCACATTTTAAAGCTTAAACCTTCTCTGATTTATCATTTTTAAAAATTTATTTTGGTATTTTATATAAAAAAAAAAAGGTTATAAATCAGAGAACGTTTAAGCTTTAAGATGATTCTGTAAAATAATGAACAGAACTGTCCAGGAGCGTGTTGAGCCAAGTCAATTATCCTTGGAATAGCAGCAGACCTACAGAAATTAATCAGAATAAAATCAGATGTACTTATGCTGTCTGTAAACATATTTTACATCATTCCTGAGGTCTGGAACTTGAAATGGAGAGGGAAAAAAAAATCTCCATCAGCTGCTTGGGGCAAAACACATCGAGTGCCTGGAGCTGCAGATGGTCCCTGCCCCACTGCGGAGTTCCCAGATAAGAAACTGCCAAACTGCAGAGCAGGGACGTTGTGCCTTTGGAGATGAGCATTTCCCTGCCCTGCTCGGCGTTTCCAGGTCCTGCCCGACTGGAATGGGCCCCAGCCTGGGATTAAAGGCACCTCTCAAAGCCCAGGGGCCACTGAATCAGCGGCAGCGAATTCCAGAGATCAGAATGCCAGCCCTGGGCTACAGCCCCACTCAGATGTGGGCAACAAAGCCAAACACGCCGGGCTCCCTCTGACTCCATCCCAAAACTCCACCTGCACCTCCCCGGTGTTCCTTGCCCCGGGGCAACGGCAGAGTTTGGTACTTGGGAGCCAAAATGAGGTTTTCCTGATGATTCCGAGCTAAAGAAGCAGAAATCTGGGGGAAGAAAAATGTGTGGATGGGGGCAGCAGGGAGTGGGAGGATTTTTGGGAATGCCCAGCTGGCGTGGAGAGGTGGGAGGTGAGGGAAGGTTGAGCTGCTGCCAGGGAAGTGGGAGCAGGAGGAAAGCAAAGTCTCAGCAGTGGTGTTGGGGGGTGAAGGTTAATGGATGGTTCTGGAAGAGCGTGGAGACCTTGTGGCAAAGGGAGAGCAGCCAGCAGAGGAAATAAATGCAAGATAAAAAGTTGCTGTAATCAGTGGATGAAGCTGATAACGAGCAGGGAGCACAGCTCAGCTCCAGGGCTGAGTGAGAAGTTGTTTTTAGGGAGGCACAAGCATATGGGAATATTTGAAATCCACCAACTTGTGCCTGCTGGAGGACGATTTAAACTCTATTTCAACCTGTCCCACGCCAGGATCTGATTTCCAAACACCCTCGTGCCAAGCTCAGGCACCAGAACAGGCTCTGGCTGCCTTTTAAAACATCCCACCTGGTGGGAAGAGCTCCTTCCTCGTGCCCTTTTCCCTCCCTGCAAGCCCTGCTGACCCTGCAGCCCCAGCCATGAGAGTGGTGCCAAAAATCCTCACAACAGCCCCTGGAGCTGGAGATTTTCCAAGAAAGTTTTTGACCATCCCACAAATCCCCAGAGCAGCTCGTGTGGCCATTGCCAGCATCTCCCTTCAGTTTTATCTGTAATTCAGTGGGCTTTTCCCTTGCTGCCTGTTCTCTGCTCCTCCACAGTCCTGTGTTTTCATCCAGCTAGGTTTGTGACCCACCAGAATCCAGGACTGACCAGGGTGCCACCAGGAAGGAGATTTGGGAGCTGGTGCCATCAGCAAGGCCCTGGCAAACAGCAACAACCTGGCTGAAGGTCCTTTCCCACGTGAAGCAATCTCTGTACAAAATCTGAACTTAAAGAAAGATTTGCCCAAGAAATAAAGCCTCCAGAACCCCATTCAGATCCCAGGGCGCTGCTGAGTGCAGCGCCCACAGCACACAACAGGGAAAACGCTCTCAGAACTCCTCCCAGCCTCTGCTGGAAGTGCTGAAGGAGCTGAACCCTGGCCACAAAAAGAAACCAATTCAACTTGCACTGTTCAGCTCAAGTGTCACTGACCATCCCAACCAACGCTGCAGTGACACAGTGCAACAACCGAGCTCCAGAAGCACAAAAAGCAAAAGCTCTGATTCATCCCAGCCCCATTTTCTCCACCTCTCCAACACGTAGGAAATGCAACTCGAGTAACTCCCACAGGACTCCATTTACCAAGCACTTAGAGTGAGTTTTATTGTTTTTTTTCATCCAGGCAGCATTTCCTCTCTGCTCACAGCTAGGTTCATGACCCACCAGAATCCAGGGATTGACCAGGATGCTGCCAGGGAGGAGATTTGGGAGCTGGTGGCATCAGCAAGGACCTGGCAAACAGATACAACCAAACAATTGCCAATTCCCCAAACAGGAGCTGAGGAAATCCCTGTCACCAGAAGCTCATGTGAGTTTTAGAAGTCACTGGATATTCACAGAAGAATCCCAAGCTGATTTTATAGGATTGATGCAGAATTTGGGATGCAAGAGACCTCAGGAGACCTTTGGTCCAACCTCCTGCTTTAAGCAGGGTCAGATCTGGGATCATCCCAGGCTGCTGAGGGCTTTAAGGCTTCCAAATCCTCCCAAGGAGGAGAGGGCACAACTGCTGTGTGTGAGACATTGTGACACTTCGGAAATCACGGGAAATCCTGAGCTGCAAGGATCATCAAATCCAACTCCTGCACAGACACCCCAAAAATCCCTCCCTGGGAGCGTTGTTCTGGAGCCTTGGGAATATCACCATTCCCTGGGGATCCTGTTCCGTGCCCCACCCTTTGGGGGAAGAACCTATTGCAAATAAACCTTTTCCCAACATCCAGCCTCCCCTCGGCTCTGCTAGGTTTGCATTCAGGAGCCCCTTCAGCCTCTTCCCCCCTCAAACACCCCGTTCCCCTCCCCTGCTCCCTCCTCCGTGCACTCCCCGGGAACCCGCGGGTCTCCAGGAGGGATTTTTCTCCTTTTGTCAGGAAAACCCAGCCGGTTTTTCCCTCCTGGAATCGATGTTTTGCTACCATCTAGCGCTGAGGGGGCGCGGCCTCCTCAGGCCCACGTGGTTCCCCTCAGGGCGGATCACAGTGCCAGCGCAAATTTGGGAAAAAGATCCCGGGGAAAATCTGAATTTTAACGGGGAAATTATCCCACTGCTCGGAATTTCAGAAATTGTCCCTTTTAATAGTTTTTTCCTCCTAGAGTCGATGTTTTGCTGCCATCTAGCGCTGAGGGGGCGCGGCCTCCTCAGGCCCACGTGGTTCCCCTCAGGGCGGATCCCAGCACCGGCGGGAATTTGGGAACGAGACCCCGGGGAAAACTGGATTTTAACGGGGAAATAGAATGATGCTATTATTATGAATTTCAGAAATTGTCCCTTTTAAACTGGTTTTCCCCTCCTAGAATCGATGTTTTGCTACCATCTAGCGCTGAGTGGGCCGGCCTCCTCAGGCCCGCGCGGTTCCTCTCAGGACGCATCGCAGCGCCAGTGGGAATTTGGGAACAAGACCCCGGGGAAAATCTGGATTTTAACGGGGAAACAGGATGATCCTACTACTGAGAATTTAAGAAATTGTCCCTTTTTAATAGGTTTTTTCCTCCTAGAGTCGATATTTTGCTATCATCTAGCGCTGAGGGGGCGCGGCCTCCTCAGGCCCCGTGGTTCCCCTCAGGGCGGATAACAGCACTAGCGGGAATTTGGGAACGAGACCCCGGGGAAAAACTGGATTTTAAGGGGGAAATAGGATGATCTCACTGCTGAGAATTTCAGATAGTGTTGCTTTTTAATAATCAGCTGTAAGAGCAGCCACCAGGATGTTTTTACACCCTGGGAATGCTGTGTCCAGGAGGGATGTGGAGCTCCTGGAGCAGCTCCAGTAAAGATGAGGAAGGGCCTGGAGCATCTCCCTGGCCATGAAAGGCTGAGGGAGCTGGGGCTGTTCAGCCTGGAGAGGAGATAAATGAGAGGTAACCTCATCCCTGTCTGTTCCTGGGTGTCCCTGTGTGCAGGGAGAGGAAGAGCAGGGCCAGGCTCTGCTCCGGGCCCAGCAATGGCACCAGAACCACTGGCTGGGAATGATCCCAGCAATTCCACCTGGATATGAGGAAGAATTACTGCCCTGGGCAGTGCCCAGCCCTGAGGCTGTGGAGTCTCCTCTCTGGGATATTCCAGAGTTGTCTGGACACACTCCCGTGCCCTGTGCCTCTGGGATGGCCCTGCTGGATGGAGCAGGGAGGTGGCATCAGTGACCCTCTGTGGTCCCGTCCAGCCTGACCCATCTTGGGGTTCTGAGAATCTGCAAATCTGGGATTCTGTGATCGGCTGAGTCCGTGACTTCGTGATTTATGAGTCTGAGTTTCCTTGATTCTGTGATTCTGTAATGCCATGGTTCTCTGATTCTGTAGTTCTGATTCTCTGATTCTGTAGTGATTTTTGTGAGACTGCAATTCCATGATTCCATGTTGCTGTGAGTCTGCTGTGATTCCATGAATCTGTGAGACTGCCATTCCATGAATCTGTGATTGTGTGAATCTGTAATTCCATGATTCTGTAGTTATGTGAGACTGTAATTCCATGATTCTGTGATTCTATGAGTCTGTGATTCCATGATTCTGTGGTTCTGTGAATCGTAATTCCATGATTCTGTCATTCTGTGAATCTGTGATTCCATGATTCTCTGATCCTGTGATTCCATGAGTCTGTGANTGATTCCATGATTCCATCGCTCTACAGTTCTTGGATTCTCTGAGAATTCCATGTGATTCCATGATTTTGTGATTCTGACTCTGTCATTCTGAGATTTTGTGACACTGTGATTCCATGATTCCATCACTCTGCAGTTCTGGGATTCTGGGAGTCTGTGATTCCATGATTCCATGATTCCATCACTCTGCAGTTCTGGGATTCTGGGAGTCTGTGATTCCATGATTTTGTCATTCTGACTGTGACTGAAATTCCATCATCCTGTGATTTCACAGTTCCACATTCTGAGACTCTCTGACTCTCTGACGCTGTGATTTAGTGATCCTGCGATTCCCTGATTCCTTGATTCCCTAATTCCACGATTCCTTGATTGATTCCTTGATTGATTCCTTGATTGATTCCTTGATTGAGTCCTTGATTGAGTCCTTGATCGGCGCAACTCTGCATTCATCTGACACCTCAGCTTTCCACAAACACCATCCAACCCAGCATCTCAACGTGGGCGGCACGGGCAGGAGGACAGGGGGACCCCAGACCCCCTCCCAAAACCCAGGGGGACCCCCAGAACCCCTCAAAACCCGGGAATTTCCCCCAAAAAACCGCGGGGGTGTCCCGGCTTTCCCTCCGTGCGGTTTCAGCGCCCCCTGGCGGCTGATGGCGGAACGACAGTCCCTTGTGTGTACGCTTTACGGCACTTTCGCGACGGCGCGGGGCGGTGTTGCTTTACGGCAGCGCGGCGGGCCAGGCCGCGGGATCCGCCGGGATGAAGCAAAAAAGGAAAAATGGGAAAGGTAAAAAATAAAAAAAAAATACCTGAGAGGCTGGAGCGTGTCCGGGGGAGGAAATGGAGCCGGGACACGGGCGGCTGAGGGAGCTGGGGAGGGCTCAGCCTGCAGAAAAGGAGGCTCAG
>VYZP01020468.1:0-26839 GCA_013400635.1 Hypocryptadius cinnamomeus
AAAAAAAAACCTATTACTTCAGAGTTTTTATGGTCAGGCAGGGACTGAGCAGGGTGTTTCCCTAACCCAGTTGCAGGATTTCCCTCACCAGTGTTAAGGTGTTTTTACACCAGTGCATGCTGCTGGACCACTGGTGTGATCTGGCACTGCAGGTCCTAAGCTAGAGCTGATTTTGGATAGGATATCCACGGGGGCATTTCTGTATTTAATCTTTTCCTGTGGCCAGCAGAAATGTTGCACTCTTTTACAGCCATGTTTGCATTCCCCCAAATAAAGCCCAGCATAAAACATTTTTTTCAGATCTCCCAGCACCCACCCAGTTCTGCATGAACCATTTCCCTCTGGACACAGCCAAGTGTCAGGGATTAGTGCTGACCCCCTTGTTGCACATCCAGCTGGGATCTGTCAGTGGGAGCTTCCAAATTTCCTTTCCAGGATCAGGGAGGAAATCAGCAGTTATTCCCACTCTTCACTGATTTTGCATTTGAGAAGGAGGGAATTGAGTTACTCCTATGCAGAATCCACATTTCTTACTGGATTTATGTGTTGGACTCAGAGGAACATGGCAAGCACAAACAGGAGTGCTCTTGGAGCTGAGTTCAGCTCCTCCTGCCTGCACTGCCAGGGATTTTACAGGTTTGTAAAATCCTGCACGAGTGCCCCACGCTGAGCCCCAGTAACTTCAAGAGAAGTCCCAGGAGTGGAGTGAGTGCACAAAACGTGCTGGAGATCCACAGAAGTGATAACAGGGAGAGGAACTGAGCCAGTGCTTCACTGTGAGTAAATTTTCAAAGTGCTGTCTATAGATCTCTGTGCAGAGCTCTCACTTTTCTTCCTACCTCCTTTTGTTTTGGTTTTTTTTTTTTTTTCATAAGCCACTGGCAGGAAAGAAATGGACTTTAAAGTTAATTAGAGAAAACATAATCAGTTTCGTATGCATCCTATTGTATATTATGAAAGACAAGAAGTTTATCCTTGCACATGTTCCCATTTCCATGTTCACAGTAAAAAGAAATTGTGATTCATTATTTAAAAGTATAGATAAAAGAACTTCAGAGAACTGAATTTACTTCAGAAAGATCAAGTCTGCTCTATTTTATTTCCATCTGGCCTGTTACACATCATCTCTGTAGCACTAAAAAATCCTGTGCCTCAGTGTCCCCATCTGCAAAGCAAGAAGAGAAATTGTACCCACCCAATGGAGGCAAAATGTGATAATTATTGTACAGGCTACTGCACCATTTCACTCTAACATTTATAAACTTGTACTAGTGCCCACACTTCATTTTAACAGGAAAAAGTACTGTATTTAGTCAAACCCATTTTCAGCTAATTAAATTTTACTTAGAGCAGATGAATATTTTCCCCCAAGAATGATCTGTAGAGGTTGAAATAAAATCTTTATGAAAAGGTATGTAAAACCAAATGAAAATGTGAAATTTGTTAAATAAGTAAAAAAATGTATTCTGCAGTTCATGAAGAACCTGCTATTTCTACTCCTTCTCTCTCCTCCCTCTCTAACAGTTATCATTCTATAGATTTTATTACATTTTGAGATAGTTTATATAGTTAATTAAGGCAATTCTGCACAGTGTGGTGGCTTTTATGCCAGACTATAAATAAGAACATCCTCATGATGTCAGATGCTTTTTCAGTTGCATTTTGACAACAGAAAACTTGGAGTGGCTACATTTGGTAGCTTGATGGTGGAGCTTGACCTTACATCCTCTGATGTGGACAGGAATTTTTCATCTGAGTTTGCTGGCATTTGGCTCAAGCCCTGATGGAGCTGTTTGGCTTCTTGCTTTTTATAATCTTCTGAATTAAACACTCTGTAAATCACTGGAATGGTGGTTAAATCACATACCAGCTTACTGCCTATGAACACATTTTGGGCCTTTTTGAAAAGAAAGAACCAGCATTTCATTAAGCAAAGCTGCTATTTGAGCATCACTCAGCTCCAAGCTGTGGCAGGTTGAAAGCAGCTCAGCCTGGAAGGCAGCTCAGGAAGGACTCTTGGCTGTGCTGGTGGGAGGAAATCCACTTCAGCAGCTCAACACCACATCACTGCCCCAGGGGATTTGCTACTTGCTCACCCATGTTGGTCACTGCACAGCACTTTTTTTTTATTAATGTGAAATTTTCCTTTCTTGTGTAGGCAAAGCAATTCCTACCACACACTTCTTTCTTCCAGAATCAGTTGTGATGTGGGTGGACACCTTAGAAACCATGTATAGTGATAATAATAAGGAATGGTCCCCTGAGAGGAGGATTTGATCTTAAGAATTAGAGTAACAACTGAAAAAATGAAAAAAAAAAAAAGAGGGAACTTGGGTAATTAATAGTTAGACACAAAAGCCCAGCAAACAACCTCCTTATGTTACAGAAAAGGTCAATAGCTTATGGCTCATCAAAAAAGAAAAAAAAGGAATAAATGTTTGAAGCAAACTCTCCCATTGTGATTTTCTGAGACAGCACCCTCTGAAATGGAGGCAGGATTCATATTAAAGTCTAAAGAGTAAATAAAATGTGCTTTACTGGTGAGAAACATATCTGCATGTGGAAATGTTTTTGTGCCTCAGGATGAATGAACCTCCTCTGGACCCCAGTCTGTGGTCAGCCTCCAAACCACAGTCACTGCTGGGGGGCTCCTGTCAGCACCAAAAATCAGCTCCTTGCCATGGCTATTGCTCCTCTTTCATACTCAGTTGAGTTAGTACAGGGTTTCGACAGAAAAGGGAAACAAAGGTGGATGAAAGGGAATTTATAAAATGTGGTGCATAGCGCTGACTAACCACCGCCTGTACAATTGCTGCTTCCATGCATCACCTTCCCAGGAATAAAATTGTAGGTGGATTTTCATAGTGGGAATCAGGAAATTTTTGTCTACATTTTTGCCCTGATATTCAAGGCTCTGGATGGAGGTTTCACTGGGATACAAACAAGAAACACAGGTTTCCCCAGGGATCTTGTTTTGCTCCACTGCTGTGGGACTGCAGAGCCACCCTGCAGGGTGGGCCTGGATTATTCCTTGCTGTGAAATATGCAATAATCCATGCCACAGCTCTTGTGCAGCCCACCATGTCCTGGGGCTCCCTGGTGTCCTTGCTGCTAGGTGCTGTGACCCCTCCACAGGTAATCACTAACCAAATTTAGTAGTCTAAAAATGCCTTATCTCAAAATCTCAAAATCTCAAAATGGGCATCCTCAGTACCTATGGAGCTCAAAACATATGGAGAACAAGGGTATGGGGATATTTTGGAAAGCAAGAGAGGGCCTCTGGGTGGAAAATGGATGCTACAGCCAGAATTTTCCTTGGCACAGTGACCACTGAGAAAATCTCTTTGTGGCAAAGGTGTAAAATACCTGGCTGATAGCCCAGACTGTGTCACTCCAGCCCTGATGCCTCCTCACCCCTCACCCTAACATTTACTGAATGCTCCTCTAGAAATTTGAGGAGATAAGACTGGAATAGAAAAAGCTGCTTTCCCTTCTCACACATGAGAAGGAGATAAGAGGAATGAAGGGACTTTCCATATGCAGAGCCCTGCGGGCAGATGTTATACCCCCTCTGAAATGCAAGTATTCCCTCTTGTGTGGGTACTGCAGGTTTCTATGTCTCTGTTACGGGGCAGAAGTGCAGAGCTAGAGTGGTGGTTTTGTCCTCTGAACAAGGAGAGTATTTTGCCACCCACTTCCAAACCATACACAAAACCAGGCCAGTTGTGGTGGTGTTTAAAAGTGATCGCATCTCTGTTGATAAAAAATGGAAATAATGGCACAAATAAATGTATGCCTTGTTAATTTTAACTGATGATGACACAGTCTGTGTGGGAAGAGGCTGTTTAGAAAGGTGTTTCAATATTCCTGAGAACCTACACACAAACCTCCAGGATCTCCTGACATGAAAAGAAATAAGATTTGCTCAGAGACTTAGTTTTCAAAAAGAAAACAGAGAATACTGAGTCATTCTGATTTGGTTTGAAACCAAGTAGCACAGGCTGTTAAATTATTTTAGAGCACAAGCCCAAGAATCAATATCTTGGCCAATTAGAAGTGTGACCCAGCAGCCAGTGAAGTCTCATTGTAACGAGGCACTTCTGCTGTCTCTGGTGGTAGGAGATCATTTCTGTATCTCATTTTATGTACTAATAATCCCATATTGCTCTCTGCAGGCATCACATCACGGTGCCATATTTTGATTAGTGTTTGAAAGTCAGACAAGGTCAGCTGGATGGAAAATGCTCAGGTTTCATCACAAACGTCCTTTCCTGTAGATTGGCAGAGTTGTTCAGAAGAACCACACTCAACCCAGGCTCATCCAGAAGATCTTCCAAGTTCATTCTTACATATTTCAGTGCTTATCAAGCTGTTTCTCTTCAACCTGAATTTTTCTACTCATATTTTGAATAGCTGATCTTTGGCTAGCTGCAATTCTGACTAGCCTTCTTTACAGCATTCAAATATTTAGATTTTCATTTTTTCACGTCTCTGCTGTAGACAAACACTAATGAAACTCCAGTAAATCCAGGGTTTACCTCATCCCTTGCATAGTGCTGAGGTCTGAGCTGACTGAGAAAGATCTACAGAGTAAAAGAAAATTACATGAGTAAGAGAAAATTGCTTTTAAGTGGTTGCATTTATCACCTGAGTGCTATCGCCTCTCATTGTCTCTTTAAGAGACAAAATATTACTCCAGTAACAAAAGTTCCATTTAAAAATACAGTAAAAATTCACTCTGTCTGCTGTGATTTAGTGGGGTCACATGAGGAACATGATAATGTCATCATTTTAAAAGTAATGTTACCAGTACCCAAGGTCCATTTCCACTGTTTGCTTACTCGGGGAAATGCATTTTATTCAATGTTTTGCAGCCTGCATCACTGAAACCCAGGACTCTGTACCAGTCTCTGATGCACTTTTAAATCTTTTTTTTTTTTAGACTAGAAGGGCAGGTCCATGCCATCATTTTATACCATTACCAGTGGAAGCTGGTGGCTCCTTTTCTGACAAGTGACTGAATTTTGTGTCATTGTCCGTGTCAGGGGGGCTGGAAATAAAAGATTTTTAAAGTCCCCCCAATCTAAACCATTCTATGATTCTACGATTTTAAGGTGGTATTAGTAAAGTTCAAGGTTTTGCAGGCTCAGTACCAAATATTACATTGATGGGGGGTTACAGACACAGGCAGACTATATTAAAAAAACACCTCTGAGCTCATATTGAATCCAAAAGAATTACCAAATTAGAGACAAATGGTTTAGATCCCCGTCTTTTTAGCTTTTATACACTAAATCCATGGAATTTCTTCATCTTGGAAAAAATGGTTGGTGAGATGTTTTCAAGAGCAACTGAATGCATTGGTGTGCATCTGCAGTTGGAATTAATAAGTTCAAATTGCTTTCATCACCTCCTTCTACTTTTGTTCATTGAAAAGTGCTGTAAAGAAAATGTGTGTGTGTGTATGTGTGTGTGTGAGAATGAAATATTTAATAGTGGATGAGCCTAGATGAATGGAAAAGCCTTTCCCATCTAATTAAGCACTTTTATTAGAATTCCAGGAGGGTTCTTTTAGTTGCATCTTCTAACAGTATGATTTCTTGATTATCTGTTCTGGCAAGTCTTTATTCCCATTTGTATGATATTTTATTTTATCTCACTGTGAGTCTCAGCAGGGCTCTGTATCTCCTGGGGAGAAATTTTCTTAATGGCACCTGTCTTCTCTTCTCCTTGGTGAATTTTGAAGTAAACAAGTCATTTAATAGTGTCAAGTCATTAAAAACAACTCATTAAAATGGTGTGTGTGCTACTCAAGGAATTGCATTCCTGCCTCTTAGAAATCTTTCTCTCTTCTTCCATGTCCTTATCTATGGTTCTTTGTAGATTTATTAATTAACCTGTATGTTTTACATCCTTTTACTTGGTTTTGCAAATTTCCTCCTGTTTGCTTTTTTTCCTTCATCATGCATCAAAAACTCTTAAATATTAAGAAGTTTCCAGTTTTTTTATTGCCCTTCTGAATTTATTCTTTATTCTATTCTCTACTTTCTTTCCCTTTTTCTAAGGAAGAAGAAATCTGTCTTAGCTGCTGTCGGATTTTATGTTATTAGAGGTAGATGTGAAGACATTGAGTTCTGGTTGTGAGACAGATAGGTTAGATAGATAGTTTTTTATACTTAACTATAAAAAATGCTTAAAGTACTGTGAGCTGATGTCCTTAGGACTGTTGTATTTCAGAATATTCAGTGCTGGCTTGATGCAGATAACAAGAGGAGATATTTCTGCCTTCCCCACATGTTTTTATAGCTGTCTTTATTTCTTCAATTTTTATAAACTACTGACATTTAACATACTAATTACACAGTAAATGTTTTCCAAAATTATGACATAGTGAAACAAGGAGGTTTCAAATTTTTCCCCAGTAAAACATATATACATAGCTTATATTAATTATTTTGAGTATGGACGTATCAGAGCAGCCTGTAATGAAAATTGTTGCATTTTTGTTCACAGTGGCAGCATATTCAAAGAATTTCCACCAATCCTGTTGTTCTGTATTTGAAATTAAAATTCATTAATGAAAACAGACCTTAGAGCAACAGCTTATACCATACCCCAGAATTTGACTTTTTTTTTCAGTTTCTGACATTTTCAATCTGGCATTGTAAAATATTCTTCTTGAAGTAAAGGGAACCACTCCCTCAATTACAGTGGAAAATTTCTGGGTGTTTTTAAGTTGCCTTTGAAGAACTTTATATAGAAGACTTAATCAGGTTTATGCTCAGAAGGAGAACCAGTGCCACAAAGTCTCTGAGAGAAATTTGCCTCAGAGAAAAAATGTCAGAAGAGGGAACACACAGATATAAAAATTTCAGCGTAAACCAGGACAAACTCTTTCAAACAAGTTCGTCATTGATCACAGTAATTTTTAAAGTTATTGATTAGTTTGTTTTATTCTACATCTTGTTCTGGGCTCAATTGCAAGCAAAGGTGACTTGGCACTCAGCACTCTGCTTGCACTCAGGAACTTTCCTTGTTTGAAAATTTTGAGGGGAGACTTTTTGGGAAAAAAATCTTCACTTAAATGAGCAAATTTCTCAATTTATTACTTCAGTAATGTTTTTTGAACATGGTGCTGAAGTCATGCCTGTGTCTGGAGCAATTTAACAGTCTCTGGTCCAGACAATGTAATTTTAATGTGGAAGAGTTTATATAACACCTGCTCCATCTTCTGTCTGGTCTAAAATGTATTATTCCCTTCTTTCTCAGCTATAAGATCAATCATTTTAAAAGTGGAAGGAATAATGGCAACAGTTTAATAAGGCTTTGCCATTTCTTTGGCCGGAAATTAAGATTAAGGTTCTTTTTTGGGAGGAAATAGTGAAAATATTGTGAGGATGCAGTGAACTTGTTTCTTCATCCAAACCAGGAGCCAGAGATGCACAGACTGCCTTCAGAATTGCCCATTTCCAAGCCAGCATCCTGCACAAATGAGCTCACAAGGGACAGGCTCAAATCCAAACAAGCCCTACTTATGTGGGTCTGTGAGGAGCACTGGCTCTTTTGAGAGGCTGAGATGACCCATAATATTGATTGATTTGGGAAAAAATAGAGAGGAATTTTAAGCAGGCCATTTTGGAGGAGAAGGAAGGGTGTAGCTGTGGAGGGCTATAGCTTAATAGGAATAACATACTTCTCAGAAGAAGCTGAGTGGCATGAGATCCCATTTATCTGTAGAATGGAAAAGTGCTCCTGGCACACAGGTGTGCATTTGGCCTGACTCCCCTACAGGAATTTAACAAAGGAGAGTTAAATGCCCAGAATAGCACAATAAAATTGGAAACGTGGTTGATAAGTGCTCTCTGAAAAGGTTTTTCAGTTTGAGGATCACTAAGAGCTTTCTCAAGGAGAGCATCACAGAGTTGTGGCCATCCTGCCCAGAACAGCTGTGTAGACAATTCTCCCTCCTCCTTCCCTCTCTGGCTGATAAAATAGCCCAGAAAAATTAACTTACAGTTAGTTAGGACACAATTTGCCCAGAGAATGCCCTATCCCTGGAAGTGTTCAAGGCCAGGCTGGATGGGCCTTGAAGAAACCTAGTACAGTGGGAAGCATCCCTGCCCGTGGCAGGAAGCTTGGAATGAGATGATCTTTAAGGCACTTTCCAACCCAAAGCTGTCTGTGAGTGAGTCTTTGACAATGTCTGTATCTGTGAGTCTTTGATAATGGGTTTGTATCTGTGAGTCTCTGATAATGGGTTTGTATCTTTGATAATGGGTTTGTATCTGTGAGTCTTTGATAATGGGTTTGTATCTTTGATAACGGGTTTGTATCTGTGAGTCTTTGATAATGGGTTTGTATCTTTGATAATGGGTTTAGAATGGGTTGCCTGGGGCTTCCAGAGCAGGAGTCCATGCATATTCTGCCATGGACCATTCACCAAATGTAGCCCAAATACATGTGTGGGAATTTGATCTTTCACAGTCAGGTTCTCAAGTGAGTAAACTCCATTTTCATGCCACCTTTGGGCTTGCTGACAGTTCAGGTTCCCCTGGCCACTGCTGGTGCAGCCCAGCTCCAGGTAACTCCTGTGGTTTCTCTGAAGCCTGAGAGATCAGGCTGGGCAAGGAGAATCCTCTCAACCCCTTGCACATGGTACTGAAGTTTGCTGCAGGTGGGCGAGTGAGTGTGGCTACTCCAGGGAAAAAGATTCTCCTCAAAGGATGAGAAACAAGCCAAGAGGAATATGTGCATCAGTCAGGAACATTTGTGGGGGAAAACTGGGATCTTGGTCTGCTTTCACAGCCTGTGGTAGAGGGGAATAACTCACAGCATGAGGATGGATGTACACAAGATTTTGCTGCAAAAGAAGCTTCCCAACCATATGAAACAACTTAAGAAAGAACTCAGGAGATGCAATTCTGGTTTTTCTTGACTATACCAAAGAATGAGAAGATTACTTTGCTTTTTTCATTTTGTTTTGTTTTGTTTTGTTTTTTGGGGTTTTTTTGTCTGCAGTACAGCTCTTTGCTTTCCTTCAGCCTTATCACCTACCAAAGCTGGTTTATGCAGCATTTTTCACTGTGTTAGTCTTTCTCTTCTATAAGATGATGCAGTGAGCAGAACTGACAGGACTTCTCTGTGCTGTGGTCTGAATTATTTGCTGCAATTGGCACATCTGTCCCTTAGCTCCACCTGTGTTATCTAAAGCATTACAGCTTTAAATTCTTACAATTTGTATAATCTGTTTATTTAGAGGTGGTATTTCCCCCTCTATTTGTAATTTCTTGCTCTTCTTCTCACCATGGGTAAAATAACCCAAGAACTAGATAGTTCATTTGACAAATAGTGAAGTGCTATTTTTTCTCCCAAAAGAGATTTTGATTTGATTCACTATTTTTCTCTTTTCCTTCTACCCTCAGAGGTTACTCTCTGTTAAGATAATCAAGATAGCTAACCAGAGAGATTGATTCCTAACAGGCATAGCTGACTGGAAATTTAAGCAGTAACACACACAAGCCAGAACAAGTGGTGTGGCTCATCTTTCTACAGGAAAGGGAATTTTGTGGCTGCTCTCAGTATGAGCATTATGAGTTCTCTTATCCATACCTTACAAAAACGACTTTAGAGTGCTCACAATGACACCTTCTAGGTAAAAAACACAATAAAAGGTACAATTTTGCTCTACAGGCAGCAGCTGTGGATGACATTTTGCATGTAGAAATGAAAGCTGTCTGGGCACCTTATGGTACACTCAGCCTTGAAGTGTCAGTGCCTCAACAAACCCCTCTTGCCCCTCCACATTCCCTGTTCATCTCTATCCATCAAACCTGGCAGCTTTACTGTGAGGGTTCCACCTGCAGGAGCAATGGAAGGGGGAACCTGTGGCCATCAGGGTCCCCACCTTGGGTCTGCCCTGATTCTGGCCGGCCTTTGAACAGCTCAGAGGAAATGAGAGTTTTGTCACAGTGGGAAGACTGCACAAAATCAGTTCTGGGCATTCCTCTTGCTGCTGTGCTTGTGCTTGCTCCAGCAGCCCCAGAGCAGAGGGAAGGAGCAGCCCAGGGGCTGAAACTGTGGTGCTGCACCAGGCCCCAAACAGGCAATAAAGAGGATTCACTTAGTGCTGAATTACTGCATTCAGGTCTGTTCTGTTTTGAAAACATGGTCTGGAAAACACTGGGCAAGAAGTGCCTTTTGCTTAAAGGCCATGCAGGGTTTGGCTTTTTTCTCTGATTTTTGGTGATGTTGGCCTCAAATTGCCTTGTTATTCCTGTCTGTAGAGCAGTGATGATAATAGCCTTACTTTTTCAAGCAGTTTGAGATCTTCTAATGAGGCACATTTTATACAGGCTTTATTAGAGTTCTTGTTTGTAGGATATTACGATACACAGGGTTGGTGCAATGTGACTTCAGAATATGTAATGTAATTATTTGTGCTGAGTATAAATACAGTTAAGGCAATGCTATCTATGCTGGGAGAAAATGACATTATGCTGCTTTGACATTTACTAAAAAAGCCTCCTTTTTCTATATTGCACTTGCTGTGTGTCACTTGTGTTCTGCTACAAAATCATGGTAATGGATGAAAGAACAAGAAAAGCATTTTGATTTTATTTTCTAAAAAAAAATAGATATTTTGTGTTAATAGGAGCTTTTCTCTTTGAAGCCAGGCTACGTATCAGTTGTCATACTGTTGCTAATCTTTTCCATCATATTCAAAGGAAATTTTGAGGCAAAAAAGTCATTGAGTCCAGAAGACAAAATTTTATTTTTCTTGTGACAGTAGGATTAAAAGATATAATTATTGTCTATCCTTTGTGGACATCATCAGAGTTTATAAATACAATTACATTGCTTGTCACCCCTGAACTAATTCTTAAGGCTTAGGCAAGTCAGCAGTGGAACTAATATGTTTAGCTTCTTATTAACAAGAAACAGAAATTGTCGCTTAAATGCTTGATCTTACCAACACTTGCTAGTGTTTACCTTACTGTTAAAAAAGTCTACTGAAACCTGGCTGAAAGGCTTCTTACAAGTTTGTGGTGTATTTCCAAAGCACACCTGTGCAGCAGCTTAAACAAGGACATTTCTGAAGCTGAAATCTTATTTTTCTCTTTTTGCAGGGATCCCCAGAATTTGTATCCCCCTGAGGTCAGCAATGCAAAGCTTCAGTATGCTGGTTGGGGTCCAAAAGGGCAACAGCTGGTAAGAGAAAAAACAAGTGTGCAAATGCATTTAGAGACCGTGCTGCTATTGCTTGGAAGTAAAGAAATAATAACTCCTTTTTTGAATAGTTTCTTGAAGCCTGTGTGGTAGTTTCTAGCGTTTATTTATGATTGTTCTATCATGTAATTTATTTATAAAATTCCCAAATATATCCATTCACTGCAAAGTAATCGTGTCTAAAAATGCAGAGAAGGAACATTTGATGAAAGCTTTTTTAGAGGATGCACCTGCTTCTCCCAGTGTTGGACACAGGACAGATTATAGAGATAATAGTTTGATTTATTTAGCATCTCATTGCTTCACAAGGGCATCTTCAGACTTGCAAACTTGGCTCTGGGGATATGTTAATATTAGCAGCCCCGTTTGGAGAATGCATCTCTCTAGAACAGAGCTGCCCTGAATTTGCCCTGTGGTTGTTTGCAAAATAGACAGAATTAGAAGTGGATCCTGGAAAGTTTTCAGAGCTGCTTAAAAAACAAATACAAAACACACCACTTGTCAGGGATTCATTATATTTCATGGAGCTATTCATACTGCAAAAATCTTAAAATCTTATTTTACCCCTCAGCCACTGCCATCCTGGATGTGCCCATTTTTCAGAGCATGTATTTCCTGGCCAGATCCCCTGACTTCATTTCCTGGTGCAAATCCAATATTAAGTTTTTCTATATTCCAAACATTCTCTTTCTACCATAACAAGAAATGAAAAAGTGGCAACATCTTTTTTGATATGGAAGCTTTATACCTACAAATGAGCTTTGAAAGCTCATTATAAAAGAAAATCTGGCATGTATCTCCTGTTCCCAGTCCTCTCTTGGGGACTGTTTGTCTGTGTCCTTAACTAGATTGTTTTAAATTCTGTGGTTTAAAAAAACAGAAATAGCGGTCATTATCACTGCAAGCCTGAAAATCAGGTTGGAGAGAACATAAGAGATACAGGAACAGGAAAGTCTTTCCTCCATCAGGAGGCTTTCCTCCTCCTGCTCCATCAGGAAAATTGTGTTTGGGAGTCATTGACCCCAGATCTGATCAGAGAGGGGAGTCAGCAGCCTTTATCTCTGTGCAAAATACCTTCTGAGGAACTCTTTGCTTTCACTGCACACAGCTGGGGGGACCTTACACATCATGTTGTTCCAATCCCCCCAGCACATCTAGGGAATACCTTTAGGACATTACAAAGAAAGCCAAAACATTTTTCCCTTCACTGCTCACTAGCTCTATTCTATGTCTAACAGAGTTCCACAATATGTAACAAAAACTGCATTTGCTAATTAAAAGCTAATATTGAATGGCATTAGTCACATTCTCCACCCCACAAGTGAATCTTCCTTTCTTTAATAGAGTTTTGCTGTGAACTTGTGTGCCCTCTGCACCTGGGGTCACAGCTGACTCACATCTATGTTTATTTTACCAAGCTGAAGGGCTGCACCTGATTTCCACCTTGGAAAGAAAATCTAAGGAGATTTTATACCAAAGCAAAGAAAAATGTTCATATCAAAATAGAGAAATTATATCTCCAACAGGAGAGTATGCACAATCCAGGAGAAGAAAAGTCTTCTTTACAACCAACTTCATCATTTAATGATGAAGAGGGTGATACCAATTTTTTTAAGCAATTTACAGTGAAAACTCAAAGCCCTAGGAATTCCTGAAGACATCAAGTTTCATGTATGTTCCCTCTGTGGGGTACATGCTATATGTATATATTTTTGGTACCTTTAAAAATCCCTTTGTTTGTTGAATTCCATATGAATCTCAGAAAAATCTTGCTACAGCTTATTTGTTCTGCATACTTTTTTTTTTTCCTTTTGGTTTTTTTGTTTGTTTGTTTGAGGTTGTTTTTGGTTTTTTGTCTTTTTTTACTTCAAGGTATGTAAAATTATTGGCCTGTAATTGAGCTCTATTTCCTGTTCTTGCATTTGGAACTAAGGCAGGTGAGGAGCAACTCACTGGTAGTTGAAGCAATATTTTTTCCTACTTCTAACATTTGTGCCTTTTTGCCCTTTTCTTTGCCAGTCATTTACCTTGAAATAAAATTATAGCTGTAGTTTATAAAATAAACATGCTTTTACATACATCAATATAATCTTTTTATATCTAATGATCAGCAGAGAATTGCCAGAGGAAAAAAGAAACTTTTAAAATTAAAAAAAAAAAAAACAAAACTACAAGAATAATAAATGAGATCTAGAAACACTCCATGTTCATGTTCTGTATTTCAGGAATAATTGGGTTACTCAGAATATAATTGCCAGCAAAATTCATGTCACCTTCTGTGGAGATGCAAAGACAGAGGAAAAATTAAAGCCTATTAAAATTTGATAGTGGGAATGTGCTTGCTAAATGTACACTGAGTGGTGTTGCAGGAGAAGGAGGAAGAATATATGGAGTTGCTGGGAACCACGAGTCAGCTCCCCTGCTCCCAGGAGGCTCCTGGGGGTGTTTGAGGGGGGTCCTGCAGCAGCAGGGAGGACCCCAAGTGTGTGTCAGCCCTGGTGCTGCACCCCTGGGCACAGGCTCCATCCAATTTCCTGCTGCATCTCCCAGGAAAGGTGGGAGCCAAGGGCAAGTGTGTTTTGCATCACCTTGAAGATACCCCAATTTTCAGGAAATAAAAAAGCTTTCCCCTTGAAATCTCCTGGTTTGTTCTTTTTTGGCAACATAAAGGAAAGGCAGAGCAGGAGAGTAAGACGGCTTGGTGCCAAAATTTTTATTCTCTTTGTAGCTTCTATTTCATCCTTCCTAGGGGAACTTTGGGTTGCTGAGCCTGACCTCTTTCTCTCTGGCATGTCTAATCATTCAAAAAAGAAACAAATCTGAAATAGAAGGAGCCTGAATGATCTGCATTCTCTGCAATTAAAAATATAGTGGAATATTCCCAGGAGCAATTTTCTATTTATCTTGCTTTATTTTGTCCTTTCTCATTAAATTATATGCCAATTAAGTCCTCAGAGCATGTTTCTTGACTTCTTACTAGCCTGCAGAATGCCACACATGCCATCTGAGCTGCTTAAATAATGGCAGATACTGGATCAGAGAAAATCTGTCAGAAGATCAGAATGCAAAAAAGCTCTCACTTCTGGCATCTCAGAAAAATGCTTCAGCTTTTCTCTGATCTCAGCCAAAATCTTGACAAATTAAGTCTCACAAAGCTGTTGGAAGAATGGGGCCCTCACCAGTGTGAGCTCCAGAGTCATTAGAAAGAGAGCCACTAATTTCAATGCAAGAGGGAACACATTCCCTAAATCTGGCTGTTAATAAGGGGCTCATTCCTCTCATTTGTCCTACAGCATGAGTCATCATTTATGCCTTTACAGAATAAGTGAAAAACACTGTTAACTTGGAATAGCTGTGTGATATATTCACTATTTGTGGGTGTAAATGACTATGCAAAATGCCTATGGGAAAAATCCATCCTTTCCATGGTGCACCTGACAGCCCAAAGCCACACTTAGTATTCCATTTCATCAGCCTACTGGCCTTCAGCATGGTGCTTGGTGGCTTTTTAGTGAACAGACTGTACTATCCTTAGTTTGTGTGATATTTTCCAGCAATATGAGACTGTGGGTGGCATGACAGGACTGCAAAAAAATGTTATTCTGTACCTTTGTCCTGTTCTGGGCATGCTTATCTGCACAAGAATCTTCACTCTTTGGATTTCTTCTCTTTCTCTGATCATACCATCTATGACTCAACAGCTACCCACTTCTGATTTTGCCACCAAAAAATAAAAACCTTCTGTTAATTGATCTTATTGGAATATTTTACCAGTTTCATCATGTTCCATCTCATGTTCCAAGGCTCTGCCCACATGCTGGGAGCTCACAGAATGTTCCTGTGGTACATTTGCCCCAAGAGTATCTAACAAAAGGTTAATGGTGCCTGTGATCCTGAGCTCAGCTTCATGAAACTTGTGTGGCTGACAGGCTGGACCTGTCTATTTATCAAGAAAAGTAAGTGCAGTGTGAAGAGGTTTCCTTTGCTGTTTTTCTTGGCAGCAGAGACAAAATCAGGGAGTGTTTCAGGAGTGTTTCAGTGCTTCAGGGACTGTCCAGTGCATGTCTTTAACTGAGGTGCTCAAGGAATCCAATAAACCCAAAGCTTTCAGGAGGCTTTTATCTAAGTTATCCCAAAATGAGCACATCCAGGTTCAAAGTATTTGCATTAAGGACAAGCTAGAATTATCCATGGGCCCTGCTGCCACAAGGAAAGATGATGCAGGACACCTGCTCTAATAAAATGCAGTGAATATTTGTCTGCATTGACAGCACTAAATACAGTTCACAGGAGCTGTTAAACTCCAATATCAAAGGCAGAAGCACTTCTGTTGTGCTGCTATTTCCTTTTTTTTTCAAAATCAGAATCTGTAACCGTCCTGACAGATATTAATGGTAATGGTGACACATCAGATGCTGGAGAAGCAGTTTTGCACAACTTTAGAGGCAGCAGTTATAATTCTAAAAAATCTTTTTCATAGATCATAGTATTTATTCTTCTGCAAAGAGAAACATTTCTTTTAAAGTTCTCCTGGACAGTCAGTCTATTATTGTTTACACAATTTCTTTAACTACCAAAAGCATACAGAAAGCAGATTGGGGTTGCTGGAAATTTTGCATGTCCTTGCATTCACTGCAGCCCCACAGAAGGGTCAAAACAGGTTTTTCTTACATTCATAGGCAATAAGCCTTTTTTAGTGTCAACTCTTTTTGGAGCAGGAGCTATCTCTTTTTCTTGTAGATTGTGCTGCAATCAGGTTTATAATTGGTTCTGAGGTAACAGAAGTTAAGTTTCACAGCAGGGGCAGAAGATGCAATAAGAAATCTCTATTTCAGGGAAATGCAAATGCCAGGGAAAAGAATGGAGTGATTCTTTCAGCCTCTACCATGTTAGGGGTTTGCAGGTTCTTCAAACAGTGAATGCTGATGCTGGTAAACAGCTTAGTGCAATACAATTAAGTGAACCGTTGGATTTTTTTGATATATAAAACATTTGAATGATAGTTCCTGCTGCACATGACCAGAACATACCCATCTCCCTTATCTTTTTTTTTTTTTAGTACAATGTTTTTCCAACTAGGATATCTAGATGCAAAAAAAAAGCTGGTTAAGTGATGACACCTGGAACTAAACTGGAGTGACTCCTCTAATTAGGAGTTTTTTCCCTGCCTGAATTTGTGCCTGTCATGCTAGCTTAGTTCCAGGCAGGAGGGCTGCACAGATATCAAGGGGAGAGGACCATTTTCACAGGAGGCACTGAGTCATCTGCTGTTGTTCCTATTCCAGCAGGGCCTTTTAACTGCTCTGTGTATAATTGCTGTAGGTCTATTTGTCTCTACCATTCTTTCACAGATTTTTGCATCATTATTTTCAAGCTGTTGTTCCCTCACCTTTTCTTTTTTGCACTGACATCTGAATCAATATTTAGCTGTGGTCTACTGTATGTAATTATTCTGGCTTGCTTATCTTGCTAGTTGCAAAAAAAAAAAAAGCTTTCTGCCCTGTCTCCCTCTCCCCACCAACCCCAAAGTCTATGTAAGCCCTGTTCAAGCATAATGAGGGATATTCAGACAGATTTTAATTTGGTCCCTACATTCTGGAAAAGCAAGAATTTCAGCATAATAATGTGCCATCTCCTCATCCCCTTCTTGAGCATCAGAATATGATTTTTTAGGGAAATTTAAATTAGATATATTACATGTACACTGAACACCTGGACAGGTTGTCCTTTCCCCTGTCCCCTCACTTTCTTCAAATAATTCCATTGGAAAAGTGTTGTGTTTAGGTTTTTTTGTTGTTGTTGTTTTGTTTTGTTTGTTGGGGTTTTATTCCTTTGATGCTCTCTCTTTGGTTACAATGGCAGCAGTATCCTATTTTTAACTTTGCACATCCTCGTCATTCCTTTGTCACCCCTGGGCTTGGTGTTGGGTCCTCATGCCCCAAAGGGAGGCTTTGGCATAGTCAGTGTTATGTTTTTTGCTGAGAAATTGTCACATCTCCTCCCAGCATCCTTGGTACTGCGTCTTCATCAGGTGGCAAAAGGGCAAGATATTTAAGATATCTGCAGGTGTTGCAATAAAGTGTTACTGAAGGAAAATGTAGGTAATTTTATTTAAAATAGGATGTTGCTCTTTTTGTGGCCGTGAAATATTTCAGAGGACAAAATAAAATTTGCTATTTGCCATAGAAGTTTCACCAATAAATCAGAAAGAAATTGCCCTTATACCCAAATATGACACATAGGATGATGCAGGCATTTCCCCTGGGGGTGAGACACTGCCACAGGCCTCCTCTGTGATTTCTTATATGTCACTTTCTTTTCTGGTGAAGTTACAGGAGTAGATTCCTACCTTTAAATGGACTTACAGAATTGATGCATTAAATGTCACTGACATTCACAGTCTGCATTAAGGAAATTGAGTGTGTTCTTACAAAAAATGCAGATATCCATGGATTTGCTAGCTTAGAGGAACTCACCATCCTATTCCTCTACAAGGAAAGTACTGGATTCTCTTCCTTTTTATGTTACCACATTTCCTCACCTGCTAATGTACAATATTCCTAGCAGGAAAACACTCCAGCATTGGGTCAGTACCACTGGAAGTTATTCCCTCCCTTTACAGAAATTTCTTGAATTTCAATTGAAATTTATGGATATTGAACCACTCTTTTTTGTTAGGGGCAGTTTTCATTTCAGAGATCTGACTGCCAAAAGTATCTTCTTGTCTGTGCTCAAGTCAGTGGTATCTTACAAATCAGTGGTAGGTGGAGGGTGTCCTTTGAAATATGTCCTTATGAAAAGTGTTGTTCTTGAAAACTGCTGTGAAAATATTGACCTTTTCTTTTAGATAGCTGCCCTGAAAATATTGACCTCATCCTTTAGGCAGCAGCAGTCACTGCTGAGAGTGTGGTGAGGTTACAGACATTGGGGTGCCACAAGCAGAACTGGGCAGTGCCACCCAAGGGACCACTGAGGGTCCCACCTTGGCTTCTGGTGCTGGTCTCTCCTTCTCCTGGAGCTGCAATTTACCAGAGAGATGAGGAAACTTCATGGAAAATTCATGGAAAATTCTTGGAAAATTCTGTCAGCTCTCCTCTTCACCTGCTGGAATAGGTGTTGAGTGTTTCTACAACCAAGCTTCTAATTAAAGAGGAATATTGCAGTGGGCAGCTCACTGTCCAAGGTCAGATGTGCACCTGGAGGAATCCTAAATCCCAATTGCCAGTTTCTTTATGCTGACACAAATAATCTTTGTGCTCTTCTTAGTCAGGTGTTCTCTCTATAACACAATAAAGTATTTTAAATGGAACACTGTATCATCTCACATTAAATAATCTAATTTATAGTCATGCCCTACATAACCATCAGAGATATTAGGTTATAGAATACATGATAATCCATCAAGCAGAACTTAAAAGCAGAAGCAGAGTTCCATACTAAATGGTACATTTACTATTACATTCTTTTATATAACAAGGCAGTTATAAATTAAAATAACCCCATTAGAATACAGGGCAATGAAATACAAGCAGACATGGCTTTTTCTTTGTTGAGGTGAAACAAACAGTCCTTTCTTCCCTGAAGAACAGAAAATAGGACAGCACATTTTTCTTGAAACATACATTTCTAAATCTCCAGAACTGTGGTAACTGTTTATTTGTCTGTACTTTGGCAGATTCTAGGTGTGATTAGAATCCATGCATGTTGTAGTCTAACCTGCTCACAGAATACAAATGGAAATGCACAGCATGTGTAACGATGCAATGTCAAAAATATAAAAAAACTTGTAAAAAATGGAGAAGAATATTAATGCACTGAAGGACTTAAACTGGGAGAATAAAAGAAAATTCTCTTCTGTAGTGTTTAAAAGGAAAAATTTAGGGAATGTGTCTCCATATCATAGAAATCTGCCGTTACTTCTATAGTCCATTATTTGGGGCTTTATCTTGAGAATTAGTTTTGACAATTTGGGATTGTCTAAAGACATTTAAACCCACAGGATCTTAAAATCTCTACTGATTTCTTAAGAGAGAATGCAAGTGGGATACTTCCAAGCAAGTTTCTGAATAGGCCAAAATCTGCTCTCCTAAATTCCAGGGTTTTATTCCTTGTTTTGCCATATTTCCTCTTGTGATCCTGAACTTCATCACCCCATGGTGTGTGCAGCATCATCTACTCCCAGCTTTCACTTTGCCCTGAAATTTCTCCTGGTTTGAAATTGTGAGGTCCAGCAGAACATCTCCGTCAGCTCTTTCATCACCTGTGTCAGAACAAATGCCCTCCATGCACCTCCTGGGTTACTGTGCTTGGTTTTTCGACCTTGCAGGAGATAAAGGTTAAAGTTCCCCATGAGGATCAGGGCATTTAAATGTGAGCCTTCTTCCACTTATATGAAGAAGGGCACATCTCCTTCTTCCTGACCAGAAAGCTGGTATGACGTGCTCCCACTGCTGCTTTCCTTCCTCCACCCATACCCACGTCCTACAAGGTGATCTCCTCCCCCAGCCCCAACAGAAGTCACCTCCAGACCTGGAGAGCCACTTGGAGAACCCTTAAGACTCTGCTCTAGAGCTCTGGATACTGTTCACAGAGATAGGAAATGTTTCTTTATTTGAAGACATGAAGGAATGCTTTTTCCATTCTCTCTGACATTTTGGTCACTTTGTCGATCTCATGTGATGAAAGCAATTAAGTTCTTAATGTTTATTTTGCAAGTTATATTGGCAGTTTCCAACCTATGTGGCTAAAATCAGGAGATTTGCATGGTTTACTATGGGTGACTCTTCCGCACTTCCTTTTCCAAATATGCAATCAAGTCCACTGAGGGCAGGAGATTTTTTGTTTGACTTTTGCAGTGGTTCGGGTGATTTTCCTTGCACAAACAGCTGCATTTATTTTCACTGCACAGATTTCTGTGCAGCTAAGCTCTTACACCACTGGAATCAGATGTTTTCAAGTCTCCCATCCCCAGTGATGAGTCATGAATATTGGTTATGATGTGTTCATGGATCAGCATGATTCTTTCATGCATCAATCTTCACTTCTGTATTCTCTGGCTGTAGTGGTTTCCTGGGTTTTGTCAGCTTCTCTCTCCTGAAAGCTTCCCTGCAGAATTATTTTAAACAGGTGTAGAACTCCCCTTGATGTAAACATTACCTTTGCCTATGGCTGGGCCAGCTAAATTTGAATTAAACTAAGCTTTATCTCTTTGTGGCATACCTTCAGAAACTGCTATGTCTTCTAAATCCCTGGTGTCTTAAGGAGTTAGCTTCTTACTTTGAATTAAAAGACAAACCCTGGTATGAAAAACTGCAACTGTAGCCTTTTCTGTCAATTATTTATTAAGATGGGATTCTCTGCAATGTTCTGATTCTATGGAAGAGTTTAATTGTGTAATCACTGGTCTTAATAATGACATTTTCATATTGTGAAGAAAAAAAGTTGATTTAAAAATTCTTTATCTCACTTGTACATCACAATTGTTATCTGTGTCTTTCCTAAATTATGAACATGAACCAATTGAAGGACGGAATGAAAATATTTTGAAGTTTTTTGTCTTGTACCTTTTTTATCACCTGCTATCAAGCTATATTTAAATGGCAAGAAGAAAAACCTAATTAAAATACTAGATCTTATTATGCAAGCTCACTGGTGAGGAGCAGTTTATGGTTTTATTACCCTTTTTGAAGAACTGATAAGAGCTGGTGTAATCACATCATATGCATTAGGAAAAACACTAATGACAGAATACATTAATGACAGCTATTTGAACATCAAAGTTTGCATTTTATGAGGCTCAAAAGAGGAAATTGGCAGAGTATTCATTAAATAATGCATAATCAATCAGCAACAAGCTTTAGAACTGATTTTGAATTGATCACACATTTTTCTGCTGAAGTTGATGTAAGAGCAGTAACTACAAAATGCCAAGACCTTTCTGGTACAATGCTTGTCATGCTTCCTTGGGATCACAAAATGAAAACACAATTATTGCTTCTGCTTCAAGATGCTACATGGATGAGGACAGACCCAGGCTAATTATGGGTGGTACAGACAGGTTTTAACTCCAACAAACAGCAGAGAATCTCTCTCTTTGCACCTTTTCATTTCCGCTGTCCTCAGCTTCCAGGTTTCATGTGGAAGCGTAAAAACAAAACCAGCTAAGAAGGAATCTCTCCAAAAGATTTGGATGGAATTAGAGAGCACTAGAAATGGTGTAGAGAACTTTCTGTGTGTGCATTTCCAGGAAGGGTTTGATCACAATCAAAACTACTTGTGTCCATGATCTGACATTTCCAAACCACATTTACAAGCTGTGGCTCTGTTACAGACCTCAGCCAGCTACTTAGCATATAAATAAAGACATAATACTTTTCCACTTCCTGAACATATTGGTAAGATAAATCTGTGCATTTTCCAGAGGCTTTCCAATCAATGTGATGGATAACACCATATAAATATTAGATAGTTAATATACTGTTCAGCACAAAACATTCCTACCGCTGAAACCCCAAAAAAAACATGGAGAGGAGTCAGACTGTTCTAAGGAAGTGTGTTATGCTGAAATTAAAAAGTCCTTGATTAAAGGAACTTTAAATCCCCTTGTGGGATTATTGTGGTGGGTTTCCCACCAAGCTGCTCTATCACTCCCCCTGTCCAGTGGGCCTGGGGGAGAAAATTCTATGAAAATCTCATGGATGGAGCTAAGGACAGGGGGATCACTTGCCAGTTGCCATTGGGGCAAAATAGACTCCATTTGGGGAAATCAATTTGATAATTCGCTATTAATTGTAACAGAATTGTGAGAGTGAGAAATAAAACAAAAATAAATACACCTTCCCTTCCTACCCCTCCTCTGACCATGGTGTCTGCAAGGCTGTTTCTCTCACATTTTGTCACTCCTCCTCACACAGAGCCATCATTTTCACCCTTTTATAAATGCATTTTCACAGATGCACTAGCAGTGTCCCTGATGGGCTCAGCTTTGATCAGTGGCAGGTCTGTAACTTTTCAGATTTGTTTACTGATTCTGCAAAATAAATACAAGTGTTTCTGAGAGGTGCAAAAAGTCTTAAAATTATTCTGTTTCTTTTTTTATTACTCAGAATATGCTCTCAGGTAAACTGGTTTTCCAACAAAAGAGCAGAAAGAAAAAAAATAAAGGTTTGACATTAAAAACAAGAAACAATTAAATACATCATGTTGGTTGAGGAGAGAATAGTGTGTTTATTTGTAGCTCTATTTCCCCATTCACTGCGTCTTCTTTTTCGTACCTGGTCTTTTTAAGCCTCAAAAGAAGATTGAACTGATTTTGAATTTAAAGCAGGGTTTTGTTGTTTAACCCCAGCCAGCAGCCAAGCCCCATACAGCTGATTGCTCCAGTGGGATCAAGGAGAGAACCAGAAGAGTAAAACCCAGAGCACTTGTGGGTGGAGATAAAGGCAGTTTAATAGGGGAAATGAAAGTTGTGCACACAAAAAAAGCAAAACCAGGAATTAATTCCCTGCTTCCCATGCTGGGCAGGTGTTCAGCCACCTCCAGAAGAGCAGGACCCCAACACATGTAACAGTGACTTGGGATGGGAAGCATCACCACTCCAGAAGTTCCCCTCTTCCTTCTCCTTGCCCCACTTTATACACTGATCATGGTGCTGTGTGGTCTGGGACAACCCTTGGGTCAGTTTGGGTCCCTTGTCCTGGCTGTGTCCCCTCCCATCTTCCCAGGCACCCCCAGCCTCCTCAACAGCGTGGCAGCACAAAAAGCAGAAAATTCTGTGTAAGCGCTGCTCAGCAATAACAAAAATATCTCTGCATTATCAACACTGTGCTCAGCACAAATCCAAAACACAGCCACTGGGAAGAAAATTAACTCTACCCCAGCCAAACCCAGCACACAGTGTCAAGGAAAGGTTTGTGCCTGTCTGCACATGAAGGCCAGTTCTTGTTGATCAAACTCTCCATGTCAGAGTGCCAACCTTTCCATGCTATCTCTTCTCTCACAGATAAATCCTGTGGGCTCACCTTGCAGTGTGGAAAGGTGCCTTTAAGGTGTAGGAAACATTTGCACTTCTCAATGTGCTAATAACTTAAAGTAATAAGCACCCAGGCATTAACTTTATGAGAAATTTGAGTGATGCAGCTCATTCAGTTGACAAGTTATATATTAGAAATCATGGGGTAAAGAGAATATAAACTTAGAATGCCACTCTACAGCTGGAAAATAAATAGGAGCAGTAAAAATGCAGATTAGTGCACATGAATTTATATGCTTTTGATCTATGGAGAAGTAGGAATTTCACACACCTCTTTGGCTGGAAGGAAGGTAGGTTGACCAACTGTAAAACTGTAAACTGTAAAAATAGTTGGTCACTGTGACTTTTTAAGGCTTAATGATGATTATTTTCATTATGTTCCTGAAAAGATCCATAAATTAATCCATTTTAAACTACCAATATTTTAATTAATGCAGCATCATTGCTGAATACCACTCTGGGTCAGCTTGGTAGAGAGTATTATTTTAGAAGCCCTTAAGCAGTTGCAAAAGCATTTTAAATAAATCCTTGAACCCATCAGTGTCATTAAGGCTCTTGTATGTTTGAAGTGAATTAGGTTTAATTTGTTGTTAGATCAAATATTTACCCTACTGTATAAATTTATCTTACTGGATACCTAAGCTTTGACTTTCCTTCCTGTCTCAGGCTTGTGGTCCAATCAGCCTCATTTTTTTTCTCCAATTTTAATTGTGTGGTGCAAAGATGCCAAATGGTTTGGGGTTATCAATTCTAACACCAGTTGCATACAGGCAGAGATTTCTTCCCAGACCTCAGGAGTCAGTGGTGTGCTGATACCTGAGGCTAAAGGGGTTACAGCTGGAAGTCACACACTGAGCCACTCAAAGCCAAGAGCAAAATCCATTGATTTTTATTATCCTTGGATTAAGTGAATGCATTTGAAAAACCCCAAACTTTATCTTAATCCCCTCAGATATTGCAGTTATTTTTGTTGAGTGTTTAATCTTGGGGGCATCTGTTAAAACATCCAGCAGAAAGAGAGGTCTTCTGCTAGATCCAATGGTGAGAAGTTCCATATGTTAATTCTGATTTCATTAGGAAAAATATTCTGGGTTTCAATGATTTGCCTGTTATTTTTGAGAAATAAAATGGTGAAAATTCATTTTTCCTTTTATTCTGTGTCTGACCATTATATTATAGAACTTACATCTTTCTTGTTTTTTTCTGTAGAGTTAGCAATTTCTGTTTCTTCAGTCTCTGTATGGATGTTTCCATTCTTCATACTCCTTTCAGAATATCTTCTCTTTCCTCTGTGTTGAATGTGTCATGATGAAAAGGGATTTGGTATTCAGCACAGGGCTCTTCCTGGCTTAGCACAGCTTGATTTTCCATGCCAGTAGTTGTGTTCAATGTTGGATTGTAAGGCACATGTATTGCAAGAATGTCTGGGTTAAAGTCTTGCTCAAATATGCACAGCAAAAGAGAAGACACCAGAAATTTGGGCTCTGCTCGTCATCTCCTGTACAGAGAGGCATAAAACTGAACTTGATCCATTCTTTCAAATTTGTCGAGGAGTGCTATGCAAAGCTGGCATAAAGTAATGTAAAAGTGATGCCTGTACATATTTTTACTATTTTTCTTTCCTGAAATTTCTTATCCTCTAATCAGCTGACAGGATTGATCATTACATAGAAAGCACTGCTTTGATGCCATGAAAACAAAACAGTAAAAATTGCTACACAGGTATTTCACAATAACTTCAAATCTGTTTCTAACATGGGATCTGAAGTAATCCAAAGACATTTCTTTCTTGATGAATAACAGAAGTCCAAAATCTTTTTCTTAATTTATAAGATACATTACACAGAAATCTTCCTTGTGCTGCTTCAGTTATCTTCTATCTTGATTATGGTTGACATTTTTAGGGTACAAGGCACTGTAGTTAGGAGGATAATTTTCAAATCTCCATGAGGTGCTGCAGTTTGGCTCTGAATTATATGGGAGGCAGTTTGAAGTCAGAGCACTATATTATTTTTCCACTGCAGCTACCAGATACCTCACACACCCTGATGAGTGCAATGAAGCTTTGAAAGATCAAACAGTCAAGATGGAAACATTGCAATATTTTAAAAAGGAAAGGGTGGGAACAGGTTGTCAATCCACCTTCTTTATTTTTTCTGTAACCTCATAAAACATTGACTATAGTACAAAATATTGCAAACCTTATTTTGCTGGAAGAATGTGGGGAAGGTAAGGGTTGCATCACTTGAATAAATCCACTTGATTGTGTGCCTGTCACAGAAGAGCTCTTACCCAAGCACCCCTTAGCACATTTAGTACTCAGACACAGAGATTTGGATTTATTTGAACCCTGAGTATCTTATTCTGCTTAGTCTTCACAATTTTTATGCACGTTTAAACTTCAACAACCTCCCCATATGCAGATTAGCTAATACATAAAATTCTCTATTTGGCGTGCCTTATCTGGCTGCTCTGTTTACTAAAATTCAAGGTAGGAAAGAGCATGTAGTATCTTCCACAATGTATTTTTTACTTTCCAGATCTAATAATTGAAGACAGCTCTTCCTAGTTTAAAAGAAAGAAGAGCAAGCCACAGTTTCAGTAATAATTTTTACCTTTAAGCAAACCTGCTATAACTCCTGCCAAAATTAAATTAAGATCTATACTTTCTTCTGGAATCTTTCCAGCTCATCTTTGGGTGAAACATATACCGTAATAGGATGTGAAACAGAAGATGAAAGCAAATATTTTTCCCAATTCCATCTTTTCATAACATGAGAAATTGCTTTCTAGTATCATGGTAAAAATACATAAAGTTTATTCCAATATCTTCAAGTGTAGAAAAACCCATCTATAAATGTCTACTAAATTATGTTAACAGTTTGCATGTCAGTCTAAATAGCTTACTGATACCGTCTTTCCAGTTTTAATAGAGTTTAAAAACGTGTTAAACACAGGGATGGGGAGCAGAATAAAGCTCCCATGAGGGGAAAGGGTCAGTGACCTGCCACACCTCTCAGACACACACAAGCCTATAGGACTGCACAGGATCCACCCCAGGGAGCTGTGGGAGCTGGCAGAAGTGCTCACTGAGCCACTGCCCCATCATTTACCAGCAGTCCTGGCTAACTGGGAGGGCCCAGGTGACTGGGAGTCAGCAGATGTGATGCTACAAAAAGAGCCAATGGTGAAAGGTTCAACAGGGCCAAATCCTGCATTTGGGTCACAACAACCCCAGGCAGTGCTACAGCCTGGGGACAGAGTGGCTGGGAAGTGGCCATGAGGGGAAAGGACCTGGGGGTGGTGGGTGACAGCAGCTGAACATGAGCCAGGTGTGCCCAGGTGGCCAAGAAAGCCAAAGACATCCTGGCCTGTATCAGAAATGGTGTGGCCAGCAGGAGCAGGGCAGTGATTGTCCCCCTGTCCTGGACACTGTGAGGCTGCACCTGGAATCCTGTGCTCAGTTACCTCACAACAAGAAAGACTTTGAGGTGTTGGATCATGTCCAGAGAAGGGCAGTGGAGCTGGGGAAGGGCCTGGAGCTCCAAACTTGTGAGGAATGGCTGAGGGAGCTGGGATTGT